>BGNK01004898.1:0-46765 GCA_003297005.1 Symbiodinium sp. clade A Y106 | reverse complement strand
CACACGCACACGCACACGCACACACACACACACACACGCGGACACACACACACACCCACACACCCACACACACACACCCACACCCACACCCACACACCCACACACCCACACACACACACCCACACACACTGACACACACACTGACACACACACTGACACACACACTGACACACACGCACTGACACACACACTGACACACACACTGACACACACACGGACACACGGACTGACACACACACACACACGCACACACGGACAGACACAGAGAGACACACGCACACAAACACACAGACAGACACGCAGACAGACGCACAGGCACACAAAGACGCACACAGACAAACAAACAAACACACACACACACACTCTCACACACACACACACTCTGAGAGATGGAAACAGACACAGACATAACAAACCGCCCCCGTGCACCATGTCTCCAGCTTTCTGCTGTGGCCTATTCAAGCCCTGCACACCCTTCCCCCAAACTCGCTACACGCGAGAACCCTCACGCCCCAAAGCCATGCAAAGGAACACAGCAAAGCCACAGTCATCGTACCACAGGCATCACTCAAAACCAGGAGACTTTTAGAAGGACCGGCCCGGAGTCATTGAAGGCTTTTTCTGCTAATTACTCTGCAAGTGTCGCTTCAGGCAGCTTTAGGGTTCACGGAGGCTAAGTCAGAGCCTGTCGTCCTTCCCCGCTGGCCTCGGTAATTAGCTCTTGCAGCGCCTGTCGAAGGATCCCTTCTGCCTCCTGCAGCGAAGAGGTGGAGGGTGGTGTTTAAGGGTGAATTAAATCTTCTTTCCGGGTGGCTCGGTTGTGCCACGGTTGCAAAGCACGCTTGAGGGCTTCGGAGACCTCTAAGCCCAGCATTGCTTGAAGTGGATTTCATTGTGGTTCGGGCGCAGCAGTCCGGAAGAATTCGGAAGGGAATCCGAGAGCCCCTCAGGAAGGCTGACCCTTGCAAAATAATTGAGGATGCCTAGGTGTACTGACCTTGGAGATTCATTTCACAGCTTTTTGCAAGGCCAAGTTCATACAGCTGTACTGAAAAGCTTTCTACCATGCGCAAGCTTCCTTTGTTCATTCTTTGGGTGAAGAACGGTCCCGGAACGACAAGCTCATGAGGAGCAGTGGTACGCTTGACCAGATCTTTCAAGCCTGCTGCTGCCTGCTCTTCGCTTAGAGGAAAGATGCCACTGGTGTCCTGCGCAGTTCGCTGGACCTGCACCTCAGGTCTCGACGCAACCACTTGGGTGTGGGGGCTCTGCGACTTCCGACGTATTCGTGTTTGGACCTGCGATATTCGCGGTGAGTGTGAGTGTGTGTGTGTGTGTCTGTGTCTGTGTCTGTCTGTCTCTGTCTGTGTGCGCGCGCGTGTGTGCATACTTTGACCAAGAACTCCTGCAGAACGTTGCTCAAATCCAAGGCTATGCCTACCAAACAGAGCATCGTTCTAGCGGGGATGTCAGTATACCCCCAGACGACCTATTCTTCTCGGGGTACTGAGATTTCCTAGTGACCTTCGTCTTAAACTCGGGGGAAGTACTGATACCAAGCATGTGTCCTTGAGAGTGTACGATCATCTCAACTTTCGTTATCGTATACTTTACAGACTTTACCGCATGAGCTTGCAGATGATCTATGCTCGTTACTCACTCCCCTCGCCCCGATACAACATCGGGTGGGCATGATGCAAGGGGCCTTGACCGGCCCCTATGCCCGGGAGAGCGAGAGAGAGACAGAGATACAGATAGAGATAGAGATAGAGAGCGAGAGGGGGGAGTTTTTCGGCAGGCCAACAGGACTTGCGAAAGGCAACCGGAACATGATGCGCTCGCCCTCTCTACGAAAGCAGCAAAGTCCCGGCCAGGGTACGTTCCGGACAGGATCGAAAGGTGATGAACAATCCTGGTGGCGCACCTTTGGTTGGGTTAGGGATTTGCCGCTGTTTGGGCCTCACAAAACTGAACCTGGATCTTGCTTTGGTGTGGGACTCAGACAGAGCCTATGTTTCTTGGCCAACCACGGATCCAGGAAGGACGAAAGGATCTAAGAAGCCATCCACTGCATGTCAGGACAGCCCAGCAAGACGTGATCCCTAGTTTGAGAAACTGATTACTCCGTTGGCGAACATGTTCAAAGCTTCAAGAGGGCCTCAAAAAAGGTTATGACGCGCAGCAGTCTCTGTGCAAATTCACATGGGTCAATGATTCCGCCAACATCGATTTCTGCGGCTTCCTAAGTGCTCAACTCTGGACACCCTATACTGGGATCTTTGAACACTGTATTCTCGACGACAAACCCAAACCCTAGCCTCTTACCTCCAAACCCCTAGGCAAATGGAGCAGGATGGAACCTGGCCCGCCTAAAGGAATTTCATCACCGGAAGAGGCTGAACAAACCGATAACGGTCGATTTGAAACTATATCCGGTTGCCCTTTGTAAGAGAGAGGGGTGTACTGGTTTGCTATTCGTTCACAATGGAGTTGTACGTGCCAATACGGGAACATGGTTCACCCTGATGAGACTATAGTATGCTCTTAAAACCGCCTGCATTTAATTGCCTAAGCACAACCTGATTCCTGAACACTACGATTCTCCAAGCTTCCACGATGTGCCGCAAGCGCACACTTTCGGCTTCCTGGCCACGGGAGCGAACGCACCATGAATCTGCACAGGCCAAATGAATTTGAAATGTCCTTGCAACTACCTTGGTCATTGCTTCATTTACATGCTTTCAATCGCAATGAATCATGATGTTCTCTACCCGTCGCGGTGACACTGAACACAAACCGAAGAAGCCCAAACAGCGTAAACATGTGGGTCTAGCAGAGGACCAGGCCGTTGACCCCGAAGCCTGAAGTCCCCAGCAGTCAACATTTCTAGTTCATGGTTGGGACAATTTTAGAAGCTAAAATTTTCTATTCCCTCTTGGGCTAAAGTACAAATAAAATGTAAAATGTTACCCAACTATGACAAAGATTTTCTATCAGACGGAAGGGCTGCGGACTGTCCTTCTTGGCTCTCTTGGCTGCTGGCTCCATGACAGCGCGGTCGTCCTTGGGGACGAAGTAGACCACGATGGTCGTGCACTGCCTAGAAGGACTTCGAGTGAAACCCGGGCTGTTTTGAAAGCGACGAAGGGTCCACGAAACCTGTGTACATCCTCGAACTTTTTTTTGAACGAGGATTGTCGTGATGGTCGTATACCAAGCATCAAAAGAGAATCCGATGCTGCTCATGAAGCAGAAAAAGCTGTTGATCATGGGAATGATGAGGATGATGATGGTGGTGATGTTCCAGTCCACCTGAACCAGAAACTGCGAAAACCCCACCCGGAAGCCAGCCGTCCAAGTCGCGCATTGGCATTCTGGGGCGCCAGGGCAGCGCGGTGAGCGATGTCGCCGCTGGCTGCCTCATGCTCTGTTTGGCGACCACATGCAGGCTTTCGACTTGGTACACTTCTCGATTTGTGCGCACATGCAGGCTTTACGCTCTCGCAACTCGGACGCTGCCAGACGAGGTTCTTGGTTCGCGTAGTCGGTTCACTGGAGTACTCGAGTCGGTCCCGACAAACAAGCACACCAACTTAGTGCCACGATTACACCTAGTCGAGTTCTCCCAACAGCAAAGCATTCCACTCATTACCATCGGATGCAGCCTTTCGCTTGTACCCCAAAGGCCCAGAGTGAATTCGGAGCCATCTGACTGGGTCAAAGAAAGACCAGAACACAAGTTAAGGCCACTCAGGACACCCAGTCAAAGGCCCCCGGAACTACCCAGTCGCGAAGTTCTCTCGACCGAGCCTCGAGCCTAAGCACGAGGCAAGACAAGAAANAGGCCCCCGGAACTACCCAGTCGCGAAGTTCTCTCGACCGAGCCTCGAGCCTAAGCACGAGGCAAGACAAGAAAGGATCAGACGATACTCACCGCACTTTATGGTGTGTTCGTCACAGTACACTACAACGAGACAAATGCAAGGAGGGGATACTCAGTATGCCCAAAGTTCACAGGAAGATGTAAGCACCCAATCCAAACTAAGAATCAGTATAATGATGGCAGACAAGGGGAAGCACACATTGTCTTGTGAACCCTAATTATGCAGGACATGGAGTCCTCAACGGTCAGGCTCTATACATGCAAGCAGCAGGAGTTTACAGGTGACTCAGATACCACGGCCGAGCTCAGGACGGTGTAGGGGAGATTCCCATTGCAGTGTGTCACCAAGGATTGTCAGCCAGCATCCAGCTGAGCAATGTCGGTGTAAACCATGCCGAATTTCCCCAATTGTCATCTCCGAATATTCAAAACTCACCCCAGCGCGTCAACAACCAGAATTACACGTTTCGGCACGACAAGCGTTCCACAAGAGTCCCATGACAGCGTTCCACGAGAATCCCATGACAGCGTACCTTCAGCCCCATTTTCTTCTGGTCATATTCAAGTGTGGCAACTACAAGCCTGAAATAAGCAGCACCTGGGGTCAGGATCTCCTTCAAGACCCTTCGTGTTGCTGCACATTCGGTAAAGTTGTACACCGTTCCACACACCAGATGATCCCCAGGGAGCAAATAGGGTCGCGAGCACCTTGCAGTCCGTCCAGGTTAATCCAGCACAATCCAGCTGTGCCCCTAAGACACACTTGTTCACTGTACTGTTCCTGCAGGATGTTTGCATCATGCCAGAGAAGACAAAAGTCTAGCGACGCTGGAGGTCTCGGCGTCCCCAATATTTGTCATTCCAATCATGTTGGAGAAAGGCTACAGGGTTCTGTCGAGGTCCAGCGAAGGTCCAGCGAGAAAGTAGACCCAGGAAGTAGCGACAGTCTCGGCGTCCCATCTAGGTTTGCCATGGCTTCCCGCGCTGGTCGTGGGATAGTGGTTTCGTCTTAAGGTTACCATATAGGAAGGGAATTTCCGCTAAAGGGGCAAGGTACTGGGGAAAACTACATAAGTGAAAAGGTGAAGTAGGGAGTGGCAAAGAGGAAGCAAACACTGAAAATCATGCACCATCATAAGTCATCATCGTGCACAGAGTCAGGGCAAGGAACAGGCAGTGCAGGCAGTACATAGCAAGGAAAAACAGTCCAGCAGCGCAAGCAAGGAAAAGCAGTCCGGCCGGAATTGGATTCGACTTGCGACGCGAGACCAAGACCTGCCAGCATTTCCAAAGTGAGTGGCCAGCCGAAAATCTGAGGGGCCGCCCTCCAAAAACTCCTTCGTTACGACACCGGTGAACCTTACTCATGTAGACCTTCAATAGGTGCCGGCGACAGAATCAAACCCCAACACGGAAGATGCACCCGAAGGAATGCCCAGACCAGTGCCTCGGCCGTACAATCCAATCTACCCCAATTTTCCATGCAGGCTTTAGGGTTTAGTTTGTAGATGCCAAAGGCAACCTGCCTCAAGAAAGCTGTACGTGCTTGCAACATCAAATCTCTTCAGCGGTACTTAGGCAACTCTGCAACCTGCGCCGAGCAATGCACGGGCGAGAGAAAAGGCGAGACAGAATCAGCGAAGAGCAGGACCTGCAGAAAGGGGAGCCTTGCTTCAAGCACCATCCAGAAGAGTCCAGGCGCTGCTGATGATTACGCTAGCCATGTTGAGATGACGCTGACGTCGCAGTTGCTGCAGCAGTTCATGCTACAGTTGCCATGAGACTTCCCGGCGCTTGCACACTTTTCTCCTCGCCTGGCATCGTTCGAGATCCCGTTATGAACCTGAAACCTAAAGCGTTGACCCCACAATTCAAACTCCCTTTGACCAATTTTGAAAGTTGTTCCAGCAACGCTCCAGCAGCGGCCACCAAAACTTTCGGCACACATTTCTCTCTTCATAAGGATGGCTTACTCGACGTGAACCCACCCATCACTTCCTGTTTATAGGGTGCTGGACTCAGAGGAGAAGGTCCTCCTAGACTCCGAACATACGGGACCGTGAGATAGGCTCTGAATACGGGGATCCTTGTTCTATACTCTGAAGCCGAAGCTCTAAATCCGTTTGGATCTCTGTCCTCGTAACCCTAAACTACACCCTAAAGTTTTTCACTATGAGGGACGGCAGCGGCCAAGCTGTGTCTCCACATTATGCGACCCTCTTGACACCACCCTAAGGCTGGAACAGCATTACGGAGAGATCGTGGTTTAAGATGTTGCAGAAAACACACGGACTCTGCTGCTTAAGCTCAAGCCGTCGCACCACGGAAGGGGGAGAGTGCAAGGATGGCGGGCTAAGAGGAAAGGTCCGGGCTTCAAATCTTAAGCACCAGAATACAATTAGCCTGGAACATTTATTTCTGAAGGTCGAAGTGCTCGCGGCTTGCACTCAAAGTCGGAGATCGTCAGGGCAACCTGCTCGGAAGTTGGGTCTTGAGTTTTGGATGCTGGGTGGGGGCCACTGGGGCTCTTAACTAGGCATGTTTTTGTGGCAGCCTGAATAAACCAGATAAAACCACTGTTGAGCAGCTGAGTGGCATGAGGGTTCACGTGCTTTCGGGGATCCGCTCCGGAAATCAACTTCTGAGCATTGGAGATGCGATGACCGGCTGTTTCAGAGATGTAGAACTAAACGAGGTGTCGGCAAGGCGAGGGTTGCCGCTTTGAGGAGCCTAGTGTTCTGTCGTGCGCGCCAGTGCCTGGGAGGTGCATGCCGCTACTTCGCCCTCGAGAAAAGCCGAATCGCTCGCCAACCAGCAAGTTGGTAAACATCAGTCGGACAATGCAGGACAAAAGCTAGGGTTGATTGGTATATACGACAAGATCGTGGAAAAGCGAGTCGGGTGGGGGAACTACACCCGACCGCTCCCACATAAGTGCCCCCGGTCCACTTCTTCAAAACGCTCTAACAGCCATCGTACTTCAATCATAGCCGCCGTACTTGTCATCACAATAGCCTTCAGGCAATGATTGCCACCTCAAAAAAGCGCCAAAACATCGGAGATGCAACACCAACACGTGCCCATCTCCCGAACGAGTGTAGACTCACCGTATAAACCTGGCAGAACTGGACGAAGTCCAGGTTGTCAGGCTTAGAGGCAAAGCTGCTCTGCAGGTGGCATGAACATGGCCCACCCTCGGGGCATCCATTTAGGACAAAAGCATCTTCAACTTCCGGAGTTCAGAGACGATTCGGCTTGTCACTTTCAGGGTTGTTGGGCTTCGAGTTGTAAGGAGCTCGGGGTTCCCCGTCTCGAGCCGGCCTGTGCACTTGGTATGGCGGCTGGAACGGGCGTGGAGCTCAGGACCAAGGCGATGTGCCGATCGGCCCACGAGACATCCTTGGTTTGGCGATTTCGAGGAAATTCGAGTGTGGAATCTTGCAAAGCGAACAGACACTGTGGGTTGGTGTCGGATGGAACTGTGCATCGAGTTCAAGGTTCTGGTGGGATTGTAGCTTGGACCCGCAAGCGCAACCAGCAAACCACGAACCTCAAATCCTCTTGCAGTCCTGCACGTAGCGTTTCTGATTCTTAAAGCTACAGGGACATACCCTGGGGATCATTAGAAAACGCACAGCTAAAAGGATTCTATTGAAGGCCTCAGCAGTCTCATCGCAAGAAGGTTGACATCTCAGACAGACACACTGAAGCCTAGCGCACTATCTCTAACGAAGCTGTTGATTAGACAAAAACCTGAAAATACATCCATGACATCTTGCTTAACGCTCAAGGCAAAGCACATGTACTCATGCACCTATCTTTGCATACCAGACGACAAAATCTACCCATCCACTGTGTTGCATACCATCATGTGCACTTGCTACCATCAGCCAAAGGCAGTCCGGGAATCTGTGTGTCTGGTCTCAGGGACGCTTCTCAGGAGCTTCAAGCTACCAGGCATGCCTGAGAGCTCCAGTGCTTCTGCAGAGAAAGCTTCGCAAGGTTGTACAGATTTCACGTATGATTTTCGGAATGCCTCCATGAAGCATTTACACGGGTGGTTGCAAGATGTTGCAAGCTCCAAGCATCTTTCACATCGGACTCATACCTTCTTCAGGAAGTATACAATGTATCAGCATGTCATAGTCATAATGCATGCTTAATGGCCTCGGGAAGATAGTGGACCCTCAACTGTAGCACGGGATCCTCGATGCTTAATAAAGTTCTTCCAGCATAACGCAGGCATGAACACAAATCGCACGTCAGGTGCTTCAGCCAGCGCCTGCGAACGAACACACACACACACACAAAGACTGTGACTGGTACTCCTTAATGCAATGCACCCTGCACCAGCCGGCCTAACTGCACTAACCATAGCCTGAGCTTAGCAGCCAAGTAGCTTGACACCAATTAACAACAATCGAACGGAAAGAGTGGAATCCCCTTGCTTCACAAACCCCGCTCAATAACAAAAGGAGTCAGAATTAGGCCAACTAGGCAGCGAATGAAAAAAACGACCACTAAGAAGAAGCGGCCGGCCTCCCATGGATCCCTTCCATGCCCGGTCTCCTATGGACCTGCAGGCCGGGTTTAGCAAAGTAAACAAAAACACACTCTCTCTTTTTGGCCGGTGCCACCCCGCCACCCCGACCCCCGCCCGGTATTGGGGTGTCACGCTTTGGTGGATGCCTCCCTCCCCTGTTGTGTGGTGTGCTTGGGGGCTTGGGTCCGTTGGGGTGTTCATCATCGTCATCAGCAGCAACAGCATCATCATCAGCAGCAAAATCATACCCATCATCCTTCTTTGGTCGTCGGGCGTGTTCTGTCTACGTTCCTGGTCACGAGCATGGCTTTCACGATCTTCGTGGCAGTCGTCGCTTCCGGGGGCATGTCTGGAAGAAGGTCCTTGTGACAGGTGTCGCTTTCCGGACCCTGGTATTGGCCACATGATGCCACATGGTTGCAACGGGTCGTGCGTCAGCTGTCACAGGGATTGGGTCTGTCAGGGACGCCATCCTCAATACAGTTGGCTGTTTCTGGGACCTCATGTGCAGAGATCTGGCGTGTTGGGCATGCTTACTCGTGAAAGTTGGTGGTTTCGCGAGCCCTCATATGCCGAGCGCGGGGGGTCGGTGAACCCGAAGCATCATCACACATGACATATACATATACATATACACATCCTTATCCATATACGTGTACACATCCACATCCATGCATGCATGCATGGATGAATGGATGGACGTATGTATGTGTGTACGTACATGTATGTGCGCGCACGGATGTGGGAGTGTGTGTGTGTGTGTGGGTGGGTGGGTGTATGTGTATGTGTATTCATATGCGTATGCGTATGTGTATCTATGTGTATGTATGTCCATACATGTAAATGATGCATAGCTTCTATGTTTCGGATGCTTGCATTCAAGTCTCAGGGTGTCTCAGCCTATATACGCCAATATACGCTACTGGCTGGCTGGCTGGCTTCATTTGCAAGCTGTTGTGTTTTTGAGTGTTGTGATATCTTTACACAGGGGATACTTGGATCCAAGCTCGCTGCTGTGTATCCATGCTCGTGCGAGTTCAGAGGGCTCTCCCTATACTCGCTTGTCGGCAACTCTCTGGCTTCCTTTTACTTTACCGGCCCTCGCAATCTGCGGTAGGCGATTTAGGCTGGTGTTTGGGGTTGGATTCTTGTCTAATGAATGATTTAGGGACTGCAGGGGTGTGTGTGGCCACCAGACCTCCATAGTGCACTTTTAAGGTGTTCCTTTTTGGGAGAGCCCGCAGGCCTGGACACTGCTGTTGTTGCTCCTTGCGGGTTGCTGGTCATCAGCTTTCCGCCCTCTCCGGGAAAGACCATTCCACCATTGTCTTGGAGAAACTTCCTGAGCTTGCGGAAAGGAGTGGGGCATTGCCTGAACTTGCATGTTTATGAGGCTGAATGGGCGACGGACTGCAGGGCTTAATGTGAGGTCGAGCACAGGGTGCGCGAAGCTTCGTTGCTCGTCGGATGGTGGGCTTAGCATGATACTTCTACAGGGTCCCGGTATTCGGAGCAGGGTTTCGGGGCACAACGGGGCGTTTTACAGAGGAATGATACCACTAACTTTTCCGGCCCCTTCGTCAGCTCTGGCAATGTCGCGATGAAAGTATCGCCTCAGGGTTTGGTTATGCTTCTCAGCGTTCCAGGTTTAGGATGGGTTATGAGGGTTTAGGACACGAGCCGATGCTTTGATTGTTTCCGGCTGCCGGAAATGTGTCGCTTCTCAGTTGAATGCGTGTAAAGAAACGGTGTGGAGCCGGATCCTGGAGGGACCTGTAACGATGCGCACGCACAACACGAAAACGGGGACGAACTTCAATGACACAACCTAGAAGAACCTACAGCCAGACATTGCTTCAATGGCGCCGAAAGCCTAAACCAGAGGAGCATAGGCTGCTGTTTCTGGGGCTTGCCATCCACATGCCAACTAGTAAGTGAACACTCAAAGCGAAATAGAAAACTACGCAGGAGTTCAGGAAGGAAGCTGCGAACCAAGAGGCTGATCCTCCGGAACCTTGAAGTGACCCTGGTTTACGCCCATGTTCACGGCCTCCCGCTGCCGCTTTAGCTGGAGAGGCAAGGCTTGAATTAAGCAGAAGCGAGGGCTCTACCGGCTACAGTTGCGAAAGCGGTTTCAAAGTTCAAATGTGTACAGTATCTGGCAGAAAGAAGCCAGCTGACATACAACCAGTTGAAGCTTAAAAAACATGGATCACCAGACCCGCAAGGAAGCTCCACGAAGCCCAGGGGCCAACAGCTCCCAGGCTTCGAGCAGTTTGTGGGCTTTGCCTTATGGGTTTACTGCCTTCGCCGGGTGCAGGCAAACGAAAACTATCCACTCCTATCTGTAGCTTCTGGAATGAATTTGGAGAGTGGGAGGATTGGGATACAACACGTATGCCTTGAACTGAGTCAGACAGTGAAGTGTCATCCCAAAACATCGATACCTTTACCCTGAATGCAGTTCAACCCCTACGGAATATCTGAACTTTTGCCGAACGCGGGCCCACTGAACTTGCGTGTCGTAGCCGAAGGCATTCGAATGCGCGGGAAGTGAGCGCCTTGCACGTGTCCTGCTTGTTGCCTTTCCGCGGTCCGGCTTCGAGCAAGGTCTCGGCAGTGCTTTGGAATAGGTGCCCAATACCCGAAGCTTTCCCGGAGTTCCGATCGCTGTTCCAGACGTTCTGGCGGGAGGGTGGGCTTCAGGAAGCCGTCTGCTGTTGACCCATGGGTGAACATTAACTGCTGCGGTTTAGTGGGGGTCTAGGTGCGAGGCTCCTGCAACTACGAACTTGCAGCTTTGCCCCCAAACCGAAGTCCTAGTAGTTGCTCGGTGAGGTGTAAGAGCT
The DNA here is from genome assembly GCA_003297005.1 of Symbiodinium sp. clade A Y106. NCBI lineage: Eukaryota > Dinophyceae > Suessiales > Symbiodiniaceae > Symbiodinium > Symbiodinium sp. clade A. The sequence continues at coordinate 35,490 of BGNK01004898.1, read as the reverse complement.
AGCCAGTGGGAAATGCCGAACTCTGAGATTGGGTGGCTTGACATCGAAACATCCCGAGCCCTGCCCTCCAAACCCCGAAACACCCAAGAAACCAAAAGCTCAGACCTTCCAAATCTCAAGCATCGCTTTTTCCCAACTCTCCTTCTCAGTGGGAGGTATCGGAATGCTTGGGGCCCTTTTCCTGGCATCCTGTGTCTAGGGTTCGGAGCTACGGGTGCGGGCATCCCGACTTTTCACAGCCCCAGTCGCAAGCTCGCAGGAGCCGCAAACGGCCGTAAAGAGCTTCTCCTCGGATTACGAACAAACTGAAATCGACTCTAACTTTACACAGAACCGACGGAATTCGTCATGCCTCGGAACCTTCGGCAAGCACATCAAGACAGTCCATCACCCCGAAGAGCCCAATGGTGATCCAGCAATGCCACCTACTTCTATGCAGATGTCCGCTGCTTTAGGCAAAATCCTTTTCTCGACGACTTCGGGTAAGCCTGTACGGAAACGCTGCCTCCTGATCCTTACATCAGGTCATCCCTACAGCCGGCTTGCAGCCAAAGAGGCTCCAACCAACAGTGCCACGGCACCACCGCAGCCGTCGGAAACACCAGGGCTGGATCGGGTGCGTTCGGGGACTAAGCTTAAGGCCAAGGCCTAAATGGGTAGTGCTTGGCGCCCAGGCTGCAAAAACCAAGCAAGGGGTAGTAGAGCTGATATGGAGTTCAGAAAATCGAGACATAGAAAGCACCGATTGTCATGTTCTCGCTTCCCCTAAACCAATGAAAATCAAAACAGTTGAGCATTTTGCAGGAATGGTTTTCAGAGCTTCAGTCCAGCTCGATGATTAAGTGTCGCGACAGTGCTACCAATGCTGCCTAACACTGTTGCTTTCCGCGCTGGGACTTCAGAGTATACCTTAATTTCAACATAATACTGTTGGGGCGAACTATTGGGGTAGAGTTACAGATTGCTTCCGCTGGAAGTCCGTAGGTATGCAGGAAGCTGCATACGGAACGTATGCCATGCCTGCGACCGAAGGAAACTGCTTGGACTCCCACAAGCCCTCACAAAACCAAGGCTTCTTGCATATTATGGTGGCCGACATGTTCAGCATGACCTACTCGTGAACAGGAACTATCAAGAACTGCTCTGTGCCATCATTCAAGCATCAGGACGACCACAATAACCTTCGTGTGTAAATAGAAGTTCAACTCGATTTGGGGGCCCTATGAGGCCCTCATCGGAGTGTCCGGCATGACGAATCTTGAACATGGAAGCTTTCTGCTACAAGACATGACTGTGGCCATAATTATGCACCGCCTTTGTTCGCAACTTAAGCCTCGCAAAGCTCATCTGTAGCCGAACAGGCGACGGCACCACAAAAATCATGATTCAAGTTCATGTACACCCTGGAGAAAGAAAAAGGCCCAGGACCCTGAAAGCCGCCTCTTTGATCCCTTCAGCCCTGACAGGACTCCCTGACAGGCTTTGCCGGGTTTAGGGTCCAAAAGCGGAGGCCGGGAACCGAAAATGCTGTCGAAACTCTGATTCCTGAGAACTTCCTTGTCGAGGTCCTCGAAAGCCTTCTTCAGGCAGGCCTCCAGCAGGGCGAAGCTCTGGGCTCTTCACGAGTTCGACTTTCTTTGGGCTCCAACGACGCTGTTCCAAGAGCGGGACCCCTGAGCCCTACAAAAACCTCCTGGTCCTATGACTCTATGACATCCTATGCCCGAAGCTGACAAAATACCAACTGGGGTTCCAGGCTTCAGCGATCAAAAGTCGGAGTATAGCAGCCACAAAGCTTCTCTGTGCTTGGCTGTGGTTCAGGCCAAACCAACCAGGCTTCGGCTAAAATAAGGCTCTCCTGAAGCCTCAACTCCGCCCGTCTTGTTTCATGAAGACTCTTACACCTGCAGGGCCAGAGAAACTAACTCCTTGACCGGTGCAGGCAACCTTGATGAAGGTGGCGTTCTCGTAGCCCTGACAGCAGAGGCTCTCGAGTTCTGGGGTGAATGCAAAATTGTATACTGAACCCTGCGCTGTAACCTGGACCTGTCTGCTAGTACCAACAGATGTGTTAAGCGTGCTTCTGTTGCTGGTACTGGAACATTATCACAAAATATCGGCACTTTCAGAGAAGGGCCCTCTGCCGGCCAACGGTGTAGAATGCCGTCAACATCCTGAAGTCCAAAGAAGCTGCAGTCCAAAACCCCGATCCCTTTCAAATTCGGACCACTCAAAAACACACAAGACAAGACTTGAGCCCTATATAAACACGAGCAGCTGTAGCACCTGGAGTGGCCACGCACAAGAACAACAGCTCTTCGGCCCCGGGATTCGGGTATAGGGTCTGACAGGGTTTCATGTACAGAAAGCTCGAGCTGCTTCCGCAGAGACCCCAAGAGGCTTTAGCTGACCTTTGAAAGCCACAGCTCAACCCGACAGCTATCAGCAGTGGAATCGGGGAGACATTCTCAACCGAACCGATGGATTCGAGGGGCCAAGCTAAGTCACATTTCAACCGTTTCCCTGCCTGGGGTATGGCGGACATGTTCCGCAGCCTCAGCAACCGACCGTGTTTTTGGAACGTGGAGCTCTGTCTTGCGAGCAGACGGTGACCGAAGGCTGTAGCATGTAGAGACAGGTTTCGCTTGCGGTGGTGCACGGCGAGGTCTGACCTCCCGACACGAAGTAGGAAAATCTAGTATACACGAAGCCAGGCCGCAAGTCCGGAAAGCCGTGAAGTCAGAAATGCCCGGGCCTCAACCCAAACACGTCCAACAACGCACAGCCCACCGGCTCAACATCCCCAGTCTGAGCTATATACTACCACGGTGAAGCATTACTACACAAGCTCCCATCAGCTCTGGAGTTATGATAGCAACGGTAATGCTCCACTTGATCGTGCTTTGGCTTGCGGCTTCAGTGCTGCGCTTTTCGGAGGTGAGCTTTGAACGAAACAACAAGGCTCATGGCATCTGAGGTTTGAATGGCCAAGACAAAATCCCCAAGTCCCTTAGACCCCAAAAACCCTCAACGGTGTGCACAATCCTCAGATCGACCTCGGGCCCCCGACAACAAGATCGTTACATAACACAGATCCACTATTGCAGCCCGTATCCCTAAACCCGAAATCCTCATGCCAGGCTGCAGCTTCGGCTGCAGCGCCTTGGCACAGCACTCGGCGGCCATGGGGCCGGGTCCCTGCAATTGGGGGCTTGGTTTCGATGCCCACTCGCACACAGGCAGGCACGGCTTCATGAGGGCTTACCTGCTTCCGTAACACGCGTGTGCTGACATGTGCAAGACTTCAGGCAATGAGAATATGCGTGAAAACATACATGAATACGAGCAATGTGACAGGGCTCGGAGTACACAATCAGAGCAACATCAAGGTCTTGTACCTCATCACTTGCCTTTCCACCACGCGCGGTATCGCTTACCCAGCGTGTACAACAATCGATGACAAGGCCTTAGATATTATCCAACGAGAGCTGCAGGCGATAACCATGCCTTCACTATGCGGTTCATGGTGGGAGGGGTTATGACCGGATGGGCCTGATAAACAGATCCAACTACTGTTTCAAAATGCGTCGTTTCCACTACTCTCTCTGCTGCAAGTGCATCGTCGTGCCGTCATCCTGGTGGGGGTCGTGGCGATGCTCCAGTGCACTAGGCAGCCGGCACCATACGACATCACCACACTAAGCCAGTAGGTCTCTCCGGCCTCTGCTGCTGACTGTCCATCGAAGAGAGCGAAGAGCTGCAGAGGTGCCTTGTTCCTCGGTGAACATGGTTCCAGGCTCCCGGCTAGGACTCTCATGGATTCAGGCTGTAGGTGTTTATGGAGTGATTGCTTTGGGTTTCTCAGTGGGGCGCAGCATTGTCCTAAGGATGTTGATGCTCAGTTGAAAGATAGCTGATTCGAGAAATGAACCTTTCTTCAACAAGCTGAAGACGGGACCAGCTCCCTGGTTCAGACGGCATGCTCAAAGACTTCAAGGCATTGTGTGAGGAAAGCCAAAGTACAGTCAGTAACTCCGAAGAAACCGACTAAACCGGCCACGTAGCTCAAAGAGGCCTCCCGTCGGCAAGGCAATCTTGGATCTGGCCGCCGCTTTCCTCTCCGACTTTGGTGTTCGGTCTGTGTCGGGAGGGGGGTTGCATCCTTGCCGTTTTTTTGCAGGAGTCTAGAGTCTAGCTTCATGAAGTTTATAAGGCCTTTTTGCAGCGCATGGCCGAAAAGAGCTGCACAAGTACTCATGGCACACCCCAGCCAGAAGCCTGAGCTGCACTTAAACCCTAACTCAGTGCATATCTTGCTCTCAGCATCAAAAAAAGCGCTTAAAACGCTGGCTGTTGGGAGGGTTTCGCCGCTCAAGTTCCCTCAACAGCAGTGCCGGAAGAGCTAAAGTCTAAAGTTAACCCCAAAAGGATTGGAACCTGGCCCTCGAAGTCTGACTCATTCAGGATTCCAGGTGCGACTTCAGACTCGCAGACAACAACCCCCCCATGAACTGTCAGGGTGGCGTCCTCAGATCCTTGACGACGATGTGGCGGACCAGATTGAGATCCACCCTGCTGCCGGTGGCGCCAGCGAACATCAACTAAAGCCGTTATTCAGGTTACACGCAGCTTTTGCATCTACTAGCTGCATAGCACACCATTCTGACTAGGCACTCTTTTCGAGCTTCACCCGTCGTGGGCCCAAGGCGACCAGATGTCAGGCTCCACGGTGAATATTTGAAGAGTTGCTTCCAATAGGCTTACTGCCAATGTCACCTTTCCGGTCGTCCCCCCATCATGTCAAGACGTGAAGATAGTTTTCTTGCAGCAATTCTTAGAGGGGCCCTGGACGAGTTGGACACGCCTAGACCCTAAACATTCCCAAGCCCCGAACGCGCGCTTGGGGTTCTTCTTACTCGCGAAGTTCAGAACGAAGAGTCGAAATTCGTCATACCAAAGCAGGCATTCGTAGACGCCGCATCGAGCTGTGCCCAATGCACCACCCCGAACAGATGGTCCCGACTGAAAAGCAACAACCCCTGTGGACGAACAAAACATTGTAGCACCCTCGGGACAGCCATGCACGGTCAAATCAGGAGCAGCAAGACTTGGACCCCAGACCCTCAATGCTGCCACGAATCCTAGGGGAACCATGCCTGGCCATGCCTAAAACACCCTAAACACAAATCGCATCCCCAAATTCAAAACCGAATGAAGCCCAACCAAACATCAAACCCCTCGCTAACCTCTTGAAGCAAACCCGTAGCTGCGAGTTTGGATTTCGCTTCCAAGTTTACGTGGTAACATCGTACAAGTTTGCCAGTCTGGGTCATGAGGGTTTTGGCTTCATTGCAGGGTTTAGGCTTCGTGGTGCTCTTTCAGGGTCGCCACTGCTCAGGTTTCAGGGGGTCGCTCGGGTCATTGACAGCAGGTCTGAGAATGCCAATGTTGGACTTTGCGCCCGGGTCTTGTCTGTGATCACACGAAGAGAACCTCAGCGAAGACCTCCCTAGAGCAGCCTCCCCAAGCTGACGGCATCCACGGCAACTCGCAGTGTCGCGGCTGCCTCCTCTTCCTCCTCGGTTCCCACTCAAGCTTTGAAGTTGCTTGGGGTTCCAGGGCTTCGAGTTTGAAGGATCTGTAGGTGTTTGAAGGATTTGGGGGGTCACGGAAATCCTTCGGGTAATGACCACCGGGTCTACAGCACTCAGTGCTGCCGATCTTCGGCTTTTTATCGGCAGAAGTCCCTCCTTGCCTACTTAGGCAGAAAAGTGAGATCGCGGGCACGAGGGGCGGCTAAGAGTTGGCGGTTTCGGCTTCCTCGAGCATTGTTGATTTTGCACATTGGAGAAACATTTTGAGTCGGAGGATTGGAAACGTTTATTTGGTGAGCACCAGTGAGCGTGTGCAGAAATCTCCCTGGAGGTTGCCGGCTCTGACTGAACTTAACTAACTTAACCCTGAAACATCCTGGGCAATCATGCCTAAAACCCTCCTTGATACAAACGAGGAAAACGCGATCGGGATCGGGTGCAGCGGATGCGATGCAGGGACTACTTGCTCAGGAAAGCGCCCCGTTCGAGTAATTCGTGGCTTCCAGCAGCACTCTGCAGGCAAAACTGCAAGCCCTGGCACAAACCCAGAATCCGGAGCTGCATCCTCACCACCCGACGAAGCAGCAATCATTCCAACAAAGCGTAAACATGAAGTAATGCGAAAAGGTAGTTGCACATGCGAAGTATCCTCGATTGTTGGAGGAACAACGCATGCCAGCTGATGTTTACGTTTACATCCCTGCTGGCAGTTCTGGCAGGCCGCGCGCAACTCCTTCGCCTGGAGTTCTTTCGCCTGAAAGTGCTGCCAAAGGAATTGAATATTCAAGGTTTAAAGCCCTCAGGGCCCTCAGCCACAGTTTAGGGCTTCAGTGCCATTAACTTAGGCTCTAGAGGTCTGAGGATCTGCGGCATTTTTAGACTTCAAGGATCAACGAATGTGTTGCAAAGGCTTGCAGAGCGGCCTCACGCCGTGAAGTGAAAAACACGATTCCGTTCTGGGCTTCTGAGCATTGACAGTCTTCGAGTGCCTGAGCTGATCCCACGATAGTTCATAGTGACGCAGGGTGCAAGCTTGGCAAGGTTTGCAACGACAAGGAAAAAGCAAGAACGTCCCTACAATCACGTAGCAGCAGCCATAACTTGCGGGCCTTCGGGTTCGGGGTTTCGGTCTTGTGTCCTAAGCCCCAAGCAATGCTGAACGTCGACCCGCTACAGTCTTCCAAGCCCTTTGAATTCTTGTACAAAGCCAATAAGCGGCAGTCATGTAAGTGAACGCAGACCTCATTGCAAGTCTCACTAGTAACTCCCAAATCGCATCATCCTGCTTTGAGGATGCCCCCCCCCCCCCTGCCTTCCGAACAAAAGCGACTCATCCCAAACCCTGTGCCTCTTCATGCTCTCGCCATTGGTTCGGCAGCTGTCCCTGCTGCTTCAGCTTCCTGAATGGTGCCGCGCGGTTGTGCTCGGGGCTTGGCCAAAGCCCACCCCACGAAAGCCAATCTACTAGTACAGCCCAAAACCCTGAAGCCAAGCGACATGGGCATAGTAGCGTTCTTGATTGACATGTATAGAAGCTGGCCTGTGGGGTTGTTAAACATCTATGTCGGGACCTCAGTTTCGGAAATTCTCGTACGACACCCACTTCGTTCTTGCCTATCCACGAGACCCTGAGACCGGAATCACGTGCATCGCCCCTCGCCCTCACGACAAGCATCCACAGCGGCGTTCCGGAGAATCCGGCATTACTCGAGCAGAAGTTCTGTCCAGATGAGCCTGCGACAACGAAGGAACTGATCATAGCAGCTCTCCGGCTTGAAACTCTCATTACTCTCTCATGGGAAGTTCAGAGACCCGTTGCCGGGAAAAGTAAGCTTTGGCAGTGGGGCTCTCATAGGACAGTTGGTGTCGCTTCTGTTTGGCATCTGTCTTTCTTTTGCTACATCCTGGTCCATGCGAGTTGAAGCCGCCCCCAGTCCAATTCTGCATAGTGATCCTCCACAAACCCGCAATTGCCAGAGTTGTCAAACAGGCTTGACACTTTGTAAGCCTTGAGATATAGACCCTCGAACTTGATGCTTCGGGTACCGGTACCGCTCCGGAGCTTTCCCCGTCACGCGCATCTTCTTCAGGGTTGCGCACAGATGGAGTAGATCGAGGCTTCAAGCTCAGGGGGCCCCATATTTCGGGTACATCAGAACTCACTACACCTACGCCTTAGTAGAGGACGATATCGGCATCCTGGTTAGAGTCAAAATACCGGCACGCCTCCTCCAACACTCATCGCGACCCCGGATTTCGACAATCCGGAAGTCGTTTCCGTGTTCTCTGAGCCGAAAAAAGGGAACAGTAGAGGAGAGCAAGCAAGCCCCGTTTGCTATGCCCTGCTCGGCGCTAGGCAAAGTTGAACTGATAATTATTAATTACTACCTGGAACCGCATTAAACTCCCGGACGGTGACCCCAAGGAGAATGTCGATTCGCATGAACATGTCCCTTGACAGCAGAGTCGGCCATCCTTGGCTGCTGGAAGTCTCTCGGGCTTCCTGTGGTCAGGCGCTTCCGCGATGCAACTTCCCTTGCAGCGCTGAGATGAGGGTTTGTGATTTCGTGTGGAAGCCAAAGTGTCCTCGCACACGGCACGTTTTCATCCAGCTCGCGTCGGCGAAGCCTTTCGCGCCAACTGAGGTCCGGTTCACGGAAACGTGCACGCATAAAGTGCCCAAGCTGCATTCTGCGCAGACATAGTGCCCAGGGCACAGTAAGGTCATGCCTTAAAATCGCAAGATAACATACAACATGGTTCCTCCCCCCAATCATTCTAGGGGATTCTTGACTCTTTATGCCATATCGCATGCTATATCCACAAGGTTATGAATCGGCAGAAAACGTCTCCATACTTTGCAGACTCCAAACCTTTATTCAAAACCCTGGTCTTGTTTGACTTTTGTTTGAGCCTGGGAGCTCCCCCGGAATTTCACTTTAAAGCTACGACAAGGAGGGGGAAAATGGTCATCCTCTACACCAGCCGGCACAGCGGAAGGCGCTCCTCAGAGCTTGGCGCAGGGTAGCCCACCAGCTGCGGGCAGGCTGAGATGCAGATCCGGAAGCCTCCTCGTCTACAACGATAGCAGCTGGTTGTAAGGAGCCGGAGCCACACGATGAAGCATGATATTCTAGAGCCTGGCAGCCTGGAAATCCGAAGGGCCGCAAAGGAACGACAAAAAACATATCAGCTCACACGCGAGTGTACACACCGAACCCAAGAGCATTGATGACTGCAGGGGGAATTTTGTAGGCAAAGATTACTACAAGATACTACAAGTATGAAGAGCCGGCAGTTGCCGTACTCGTTTTCTTGTCTCCGCTTCCCATGAACGAAAAGCGAAACAGAGCCTTCGAATCTTGAAAGCCAGTGCATCTAGGATGGGCTTCGCACGCCTCTGGTACACAACACGTGGCAGGCTCAAAATGTAGGAATAACGCCAGTAGACCAATACTACTCCAAAGCCCAGGCTCAGGAGTCGTCATGGGAGTGTCTGGCGGTTCCACCTCTGAGTCCACGTCGGCATCATGGTCAACGTTCTCCTCAGCTGGTGCCTCCGATTTCGACTTTGCGGTCTCAGGGTGGGGCTGAGGTCAAGGGGCAAGGGGTCTGGGAATCCCTGAGAATTGGGACTTCGGGGTGCATGCCTCCAGCATGCTCGCAGTCAGCAGCGGCCGCTCTTCAGCTTGCGGCGCCGGCTCCGAAAGACGTGCCAACACATGGCTGACCACCCAAGACGATGCGAGCTCGCCTTCCTGCACCTGGCATGACTCCTCCGGCAGCCCGGGGTGTCTCTGACTCCTACCCATCGGCCTGAGACCGAGACCCCAAGCCCGTGTTCCTGGATGCAGGCACATGAACGATCTGGCATCCTACCAGCAAACATAATTGTGTTGCAAAGCGCCTTGACCCCGGGCCCCGGCATGAACTGCGACCTCAAACAGTGCAACTCAAATGTTTCAGCCCGCAGCCCCTCCTGCTCAAGCACGGGCTCTGTGTGCTTTGACAAAGCAATCCAGCCAGAGAGCGGCTGTTGGATGCGGGCCTCGCCGAATTTGTGATTGCTTTCGGGTTGCAAGGATACAAGGAGCTGCTACGCAGTATGGGTTGCTTTCGCAGAAGTCAACGGGTTGCTTGCGCAGAAGTCAACAACGAGGCACTTTCTGCGATCTGAGCTTGGCTCCCAGACTTCGGGCCACATCAAAAGGGTTTTACGCTGTATGGTGGAATCTCGAGTCTGACTTCGTCTAAGACTCCTTGAACCAAGATCCCGCAGGTCTGCTTTAGGGAGTTCTCACCTTCGTTACATCGCTACATCTTTTGCGCCTACTCCAGCTTCCCGACAAAAAATCAACACCCTCCACGCCCAAACGAAAGTGTGTCTTTTTGGAGTCTGTTTTTGGAGTCGATGGCATTATATAGAGCCCAGATACATGTTGCAACATGCTTCCCATATCGGACTCTCGGAAAGGGAGGTCCAATGCTTGTAAAATAGATTGCAAGTAGGGAATCTTGCGATTCCGACCACCTCGCTCAGGCTCCCGAACCCTAAACTCCTAAACCCGAACCAGTCTTTCTGTGGGCCTTTTTGCCACGCACTTCTGCCACTAGCACTCGGCTGCCTTCATGGATGGCACCCAGCACCTCAGATTTGGATTGAGGCTTCTGCGTAGGGCATTGACCATTGATTTGGGCATGTCGACTTTAAAGGGCTTGCGGTTCAGGCAGGGATTGACGCCGTAGACTTCGAGTGTGGGGCTGTTTGGTGTAGAGCTGGAGGCTGCCCCAAAGACTCAGTGCCTGTAAGGCTCATCTCATGCAAATCCGACACCTCCAACAACAGCCAGGCATGCAACAAGGTCACGAAATCATTGATGTCACCCCTGCGCAGCCTGCAATCCTTCACCGTGCTGCCACATTACATACCTGCGACTGTGACGGCCTCAAGTCCCAAAACGTCCAAGACCAACCCACAATCCCGTCTGCAAACGCAGCCAACCCTTCTCAACCTCCGCTTCTGACCGAAATTTCAACAATCCGGAAAATGCTCCCACACCCAACACCTCGGATCCCAAAACCCGACACCCGAAACCCTAATTCTTGAACTGTAGTACAGGGGAGATTGCTTGAACTCTGTAACCTACTTCGATAAGATAGGCTGACCATGCACATCGTACTCTGGGCAAACTGTGACGACATGTACAAAAAATAATAAAGCATAGGAAACATCACGGCATTAAGCCAATCCGGGCGGGCAGTCCATACCCAAGCCCCAAAGACCCCACACCTACACCCAACCCTGTAAACCCGTCACTTTTCAACCCTTGCAAGCCACCTCGGAGTCTTTGCAGGCTGTGCCTCGCACTTTCGCTTCTCGCAAGGCTCGGGACCAGCCCGGTCGAATCTCGGCTGCCTGGCACTCGGGGCTTCGCTCTTCTTTGAGTGTAAAGAATGCTTTTGTTCTGGTCCCTACCCTCACGAAGACTCTTTCAGTTAAACAACTGCATACTTTTGCATCTCACACGCATCTTTAACGACATCGATCGGTACCCACCGCCGCACCATGATGGGGAATCTAAGCTCACAGCTCAAAGACTTGCCCAGCGAAGAACCCCGCCCAACCACCCCCCCTGCCCGGCACAACACGCACATAACACGAATGTACCAGCAGGGATTACGCGCTCAGCACATCTTAACCGAGTATCGTCTTCCGCAGGGTTTCGAGTGTAGAATTTAGAGATTTAGAGCTGATCTTGCTCAGGCTTGTGCGTTTATGTTTTTACCGTGTTTCTGCTTTGGTGCAGCCTTTCGGCTTTTTCTGCTCGGGCCAGGGATCGCAGCGCTTCTGCAATTCACACGTAGCCCGAGTGCCGTATAAGTCATCTTCTCGCTGCTGACTCTTGAGGCCTTTCGTTTTCTTGTTCAATGCCTAAAAAATATATGCACCTCTGTATATATATATATAGGAGCACCGTTGAAAAGTTTAGACGCAACTTTGCTAGGAATTCGAAGTTCGGGGCCGGAGCTCAGGCTACCGGTGTAATTTGAGCTCTGAAGCTTGGGGTTCAGCCAGGACATCTTGGACTCAGGGCTTCAACTTTAGTTCGGGTCTTCAAGCAAAAGAGGCCAAACGTGGAGGGTGTTAGGAGGTTCGATTTCCTGACTCCGTCATGAGTTGAGGTACCAAATCTGAACTCTTTTCTGTCTGCCTTGTGGTCGGCAGCTGCTTTCCTTCCTTCTGCTGCAAGCTCCTCCGCGCAGCCACGGAACAGATATCTCTATTGTGCCAGTGGGCCAGTGGAAACCATCTCAAGCGTAAAGGCTTAAAGAAAACATGCGTCTCATGCAACATCTTTGCGGTGACAGCCTGTGGCATTTCCTCTAGCAGCCCCAAGAATATGGCGCCCCCTCCTCTCAAAGAATAGCTATCCAAAGCTTGGGCTTCTCCTCCATGCGAGCTTTCTGCTGTTGCTGTTGCCGCCCATCGAGGTTTCGGCGGCCAAGCAGCCGAGGATCCTCTTTGCTCTCTTGGCACACAGCGGGCGTACTTGCGGCTGCTTGTTGCTCCATGCTCGGAGACCTACGCCAGAGCCGAAGATCCTGCAGTAAATACATGCCTCATCCCCATCTTCTGCCGCCAGACCTCAAAATATCCCAACGCAAGACCACTACATGGCACCATGATTATCCTGCGGGTCCGAGTGTTGAACCGTCAGCACCAACTCCGAGAGTGGAATGCTCTTGTAATATACGGGTAAAATTGAACCAAGATGAGAAAACTGAATCCTCTCAAGGTGGAGCACTGCCTGACCTTTCAAGGCGGGCTTGCTTCCATCCCAAGTTCTATTCCAAGTTTCTGAACCGCGAAACACCAACATTCAAACTCTACAGCTCAAGGGGCAAAGGAATCTGTGCGTCTCAGGGTTCTGGGGTAAAGCTGAAGATCGCTTTAAGTGATGACGTCTGAGAAGCCTACGACAAGAAACCCCCTAGCACTAGACTCGAGATGTCGGGGATAAACAGAAGGGCGTCAACTCAAAGCGCACGTGCTCGAGATTCTCGAAATCCTTGCTTTTGGCCCGCCCTACAACTTAGAGGCTCAGGTAACGTGCCGGAGTGTTCTTGAGTGGGGTCCCCTTATAGCTTTCGAGCTTGCGTGGCGTAGGGTCTCCGTCGGTTGGCAAAACCCCTATAACAAAGATGCCACGCAAGAACAGGAACGTAGTCTTAGAAGGTGATGCCAGGGCAGTTCACAGGTGAATACAAGGCCGCGAGCAAAATATGCACCGTGCCACACCCTGAACGTTTAAACCCCATAGTGTGTACCAAGCTGTTTGGGGAAAACTCTTCAGGTCCTAGATTAGATGTTTAGTTCCCAATTCCGAAGCCCGAGAAGAATAGGCAGAAACCTACAAAACTCACTACGCTAGTGAAAGTCCTACAAAGTCTGAAGCCCACCCCTTCGGCTGAAGGCGGCACGGGCGCGGCTGCAGCGCAATGCCAAGCCTCAAACTATGAAACCCCGCCTCCGCATGTTCAGGGATACACGAGGGCAAAAGCATCGTTTCTGAAGTTCAAGGGCCTCCGACACACCCAGTGCCCTCTGGGTTGTCGTGTTGGAATATTTCTTAACGGCATTCATTTGAGTCACGAGATGTATCCTTCGGAACCACCCCTAGGCCCTAGAATGTGTATCAAACCCCAACCTAAAATACGAATATACTAGCCTGATACCGTGATAATTAGACTCGAGGTTTGGAGGTTTGATACTGAGCATGTCATATATTGAGGAGGCCCTACGGAGCCATATTACTACTTGGCGGGAGATTTAGGGTTTCGGTGACCCAGGACTCTCCCAAGAGGTAGAGAATTTGCATAAGAAAGCAAGATACATCGGTTGACATATATCAAGATTGGCTTGACACTCACCAATACAAGCACACAGCCCGAGGACAGGATTGCGAACAACAAGAAGACGTGCGGCTGAAGCTGAATTGCTTCCGCAGCTTCGTTAGCGCACTAAGTGCTGTGTCGATGAACCGAAAGTGCTCACACACACACACACACACACGCACAAGTCGTTGCAAAGAAGAGTCGTCTCATATAGGAGCTTGTCAACGAGATGCTGTTCAAATTGAAGATCCCCTGTTGCCGAAGCGGCAGTGTGGACAACGAAAGTCGCAGTTGCAGACAAATATTTGGAGCGGCCTGCTGCGTGGCGAACCAGCGTTTGTCGTTTGTACATCAGGACAGGTATGTGGGTGGAGCAGCAGTTCACACGGTGTAGTATTTGCGGGAGCACGTCGAGCACGGTGGAGATGTGGTGCTGAGGATGTCGGTGCAGACGAAGGCGCTGGCATGTCTGTCGTTGGGCCAGCAGTATACTGATCTCAGACGAGTGGCTTCCGCACAAAGTCTATAGGGCTCGGGGTTATACTCTCATTCTCACTCTCTGGCACTCTAGACTCTAGAGGGTTTTATGATCTGCGGGATTTCTTAAGAACTTTGAGGGGCAGAGGTCTTGGTGGCTTTCTAGCAACGGCTTCGACATGGTTTGTTGTCTTTGAGGGCAGCATCGAGGGGTACACCTCTGAGTCTTCAGCCGATGACGTAGACCGTCGTGTCCAGCTGAAGCACAAAAGCCCTCCGACTCTCGAAGATCTACACCTATTCCGAACATGGAACCTGTCCCCGGTTCATGCTCATGTACATTCCAACCTCAAAATCAACAACCTGCAGAAGCCCTGAGCCCACAAACTGCGGCGCGGTACTGACACCCGCATCCTAAAACAGCTTGCAATTCGCACCCGGTAGTTGGGCGACCTCCGAAGAGGCTTGAAGTCTGACCCCATGAAGGAAAGGATTTGCCCGATGCGGAAGGGCATTGTCGGCTTTGCGTCTTGATATGTCTGGCATCTTCAGGCCGGAAGGTTCGCTGGCCTTGCAAAGAACAGCTTTTGAATGATGTTTTAAGCGTCGTTCGAAACCTTGAATAGAAGCCGTATGCCTCCTCAACACTACTATTCATTCCAAGCCTTTTTGACTTGATGCATCCGGGCTTGGCAAGTCCCTAACTTCCGAGACCCTTTGTTTGAGACACGACGAAAATTCAGTCCGAGTGGCGTGATCTGGCCATCGCACGGCCATGGGCCAAAGACGCGTTAGCTTAGAGACTTCGTAGCATGGGCTGAAGGGCTTGCGGTAGCTGTGGGTGTCTGAGGAGCGGGTCATGAAGGTTGTGCATTTCGGTTTAGGGTCGCGGCCTATGGATTACAGGCTTTGTGGGTGTTGGTGTTTTCGCGAGCTTCTCTACGGAGCTGATAGATCTGTTAAAGCTATTAAAGTACGCTTATTGGGCATTTCATATCTTGGCTGGGATTCTGTTGGGCGGGCAATGGCGGATGAAGTGGGACCGTCTTCTCGATTCGCGCGGTCTCTGCATTCTGCAGGCTGCTGTGGGTGGCCGCTTTCATGTGCAACTGTTTGAGCCGCCGTGCTGGAGTCCAACTCTTATCACGGTTGGGAAAGGATGCAAAGTTCGAGTGTTTCCTGCTCTAGCATTGGTTCCCAAACTTCGTCGGGAGCACGGACGTCTGAAATGACAATGATTAGACTGGCTATGTGCGCTCCCAGACCAAAACCCTCAACATCAACTTCTATATCTGTACCAATGGCAGATCTTCCCTCTGGAAAGACGGTCAGACATCGGAACATGTCGTACAGCAACAACAACAACAACCATCACAACCCCAACCAACAACCAAAACCAACGACCACATAACCACAGCCAAGAAAGCCCTCAATAACAACACCAACACCACCACCAACAACGACAGCAGCAACATCAACAGAAACTGCAACACTACCACCACCGCCACCACCGCCACCACGACCACCACGACAACCACCACCACCACCACCAACAACAACAACAACAACACCAACAACACCAACACCGACAAAAGCAACATACAACAGCATACAACAGCACTCAGCAGCACACAAAACCCTAACCACACACATCAACATACAACAGCATACACCAAAATACAACAACATACAACAACATACAACGACACACACCAACATACAACAACATACAACAGTAAACATTAACGTACAATGACATAAAACAGCATACAGCAACGTACAAGAGATAGCAGCGTACAGGAGCATACAACAGCACCCAAGACCGTACAACGACATACAACAACATACAACAACACCCAACAACAAACACCACCACCACCACCAACAACAACAACAACAACAGCAAGAGCAAGAGCAACAGCAGCATCAGTAACAGCAACATCAACAGCAACAAT
This sequence comes from Symbiodinium sp. clade A Y106, assembly GCA_003297005.1. Lineage (NCBI taxonomy): Eukaryota > Dinophyceae > Suessiales > Symbiodiniaceae > Symbiodinium > Symbiodinium sp. clade A. The sequence goes on along the minus strand of BGNK01004898.1, from coordinate 19,568 downwards.
AAACACCAACCCACAACGACAACGAAACCAACAACTACAACCGAGCAACCAATCAACCAACAACAACAACAAGTAACAACAACCACAACCACAACCAACAACCAACCACCAAAACCAGCACCAACAACAACAATAACAACAACAACTACTACTACTCCTACTACTACTACTACTACTACTACTACAACTACAACTACAACNACCACCACCACCACCACCACCACCACCACTATAACAACAACAACAAAAAAAACTCAACAACAAAAACCACCACAACCACAACCACAACCACCACCACGACAGCAACAACAACAACGATGACCACAACAACCACAACGACGACCACAACAACAACAACAACAACAACAACAACAACAACAACAACAACCACAACCACAACCGCCGCCTGAACCACAACCACCCAGCACCAAGCAGGGGCACCAAGCAACAAGTAACAAGCAGCACCACACCACCACCAACAACAACAGCAACAGCAAACAACAAACAGCAGCAGCAGCAACAGCAACAATAACTAATAAGAACAGCAACATCAACAGCAGCGACAAGCAGCAACAACAAGAACCACACAACCATGCAGAACCAAGCACCAAGCACCACCACCACCACCGCCGCCGCCGCCGCCACCTTCACCACCACTGCCGCCGCCACCACCACCACGACAGATACGGATCCCCTTCAGGGGACTCCTAATTCGTCAGAACAAAGTTCCTATCCCTAGCCCTACATTATACAAGGACTGCACCATCAGTTGACTATCGAGTGACAGATAGCACAGGAGAGGCAAGCGTCTGCGTCTGCCACCCTTCACCTCGAAGCAAAAACTCAGAGCTACAATTGCAACACAGCTCGTGTGCCTAGTTTTTGACACGACCCGTACCAGACGCCTTTTTCTTGGAGAAACGTTTCTCATCGAAGCTTGCCACCAGTCGCAGGCATCGAAACTACAACTGAAACTGGGTAGAAAGCTCTCGAAGCAGCCTTGAAGCCAAGCTCTGAGCAGTCAGAACGCAGCGACAGCCGCCAGACAAGCAAGGCACCCCCTAAGGAGAAACTAGGGAGTTTGTGTCTCCCGTACTAGTAGCCTTTTTGGCCGTCATCGCCATTACACCCCGAAGCCGTGCTGGGTCTGTCACAAGGGTCTCTAATTGGCCTGCCTGACATAGCCACCTGTGAGTACATCGACTATGGTTTTGGCCGGCAAAGAATTAAGACAGAGATGAACTAAGAGCTCTGAGTGAATATCATGAAATGTCATGAGGAATCATAGCTTCTCTCATAGATTGCAGGAGCCCGAAATGCTACAAATACAGCATGTGCGCTGCCAGGGTGAGAGTTTCTGATGCTCAAAAGCGTAGCCCTAAACTTCGCCGATAACCGTCTCCCTTCCTGTTGTCCTTCCTCGCTCTCTCTTCCACACTCCGGTTTCTCATCCATGCTCTCTGAAGCCGCAGACTATGCCAACTCCGGATTCTCCGGAGTGCTCATGCCGACTATGCCCTGTCCACCCTGAACTTTCAGCCCTGACTTTATCTGCGAAAGCGCAGCCGCTCTCATGCTTCTTGCGGAGCCTTTCAGGGCCGAACAGTACAAGGAAAATGACGAAGCTTGGAGGCTGCTCTGCCTGGTCTAAAGCACGTAAACATAACGAGCTTATGTTTGGGTATATGTACGGACCTCAAGGACTGCTTTTAAGGGCTTCAGAAACCCTTCGTAGCGAGACCTTTATGTTTATGCGGTCTTTGTTGCCTCTAAGACTGCACGAAACTACACGGGATGCTTTGCTCCTGTCGAGACCCTAGCCTTGGACTCCATAATTGTAGCCAGAATTTTCAATCTTTCTACCCGCTCCCAACCTGGAATCCATTTGGAACCCAGCAGGGCCCAAGCAAGATCCCCCCTGATCTTCAACTCTGGCCCCTCTATGCAGTTGCAGCAAAGCCTCTGCCAGCTGCACTTGCACATCGGCGAAGACCTGACAGGTTTACGCTAAAACAACAGGACGCCGATAAGCAAACAAGGTCTCTGTGCTAGATTCAGCTACTCCTCTTGTTTTAGCAGAACAATGGAGGCGGTATCAGGACTGTGCAGGTGCGTCACCAAATTCGATTCAAGCACAAAAACTTCGGCATGAACTCTTGGGGACGGGGGGGTAGATGCTCGACGCCACAGGTGAAGATGAGCCCGAAGCCCTCATGCAGTACGAATATCAGAATGCAAGCCACGACTGTCCAGGTAGCTTGAACCCAGGACTCAGGTAGCTTGAAGCCATTATAAACGCTGACGGCGTTAAGCTCTAAGTCGTTGAAGCTAGAGCACCAATCTAAGCAAAGGTCGTCTCAGTGGTAAGCAGTTAACCCCGGGATAAAAACGTATGATTCATTCAATTCTGAGCCACCTAGAAGACCTAGGGTTGCAGCACAGCTTGTCCTCGAACCCAAATGTCATCACAGAGGCTTCCGTCTTTATACACTCCCCGAGCGCAAAGCCAATGGGTAGGTGGAGCCAGCCACAGCGGTTCAGGCCCAAGTTTACGAGTCCTACCAAGACCAGCTGCTCGGATCAGAAAGAGCACGCTCTGACCTTACAGCGCTCACAATAAGTTGTAGGGCCTTGGATTGGAGGCTGGTTAAGGCCGTGGCCGAAACCAATACAATTTGTGAGCGCCCTCCCCCCGCCTCCTGGGGTGCTCTGCTGCCGTCCACCGTGCAGAGCTGCCCCTCCTCCTGACTTCGACGCGGGATATGTGACATATGGATTCAGTCAAGCATTCACTTGAAGCAACTGTTGTTTGCTAATGCGAGACCTGAAACCTGAGCCCCAAAATGTGCATCTAAGTCCTACAGAAGGTTTACGCCTAAGCTGAACTCTCCATCTGACAACTACGTCCTCAAACCCGCTGCTTTTCCAGAACTAGACAGCTCGAGTGGGTCGTAGGTATCTCTAAAGAGCCCTGAAGCACCGACAACTGACAACCCTGAACTGACCCCCTGAACCCAAACGGAGCCGCCTCGAGTTCAGAGTCTGTAGTTTCGGGGCAACTCACAACCCGGAACCACAACTAGCCCCAAACCCTTTGTGGCTGACACAACCCTCAACGTCCCTAAACTTCACACATCTGAACCCTCGAGGTCCCACCTCGAAGAACTTCAGCAGCGGCTCAGTATCGGCCTGGAACCTGGTCGTGGCCGCGAGAGACTTTGGGAAAGTTGGGTTAGACTCTGAACGCATGACCTGTAGGGCCTAGTGAGTCTGGTAGGGTTCCGGGATCGTCTACCGCGTGCTGCATCTGCCGCTGGAGCCTTTGACAAGCCTTGGCATGATGCCCAAGCCGCAAGTCTAATGGCCAATAGTCCACTGCCCCAGGATCCTGCGCCGGAGAAGCCCTGAAGCCAACCTTGAAATGCAGTCGCGCCTCTAATTACCAGTCCGCCGAACTTCAGAACCACAAAGCCAACAACTCCAGAATTTCAGCCGGAGAGCCCGGATAGGCGTTTCTCAATAACTTCCTCGTTGTCATCGACCCGCGTGCTGTTCTCCTTGGCGCTCGAGGCTGAAATTCATCCGAACCTTCACAAGTCTCGCTGCCAACTCGCTAAACACACAACCTGATGCGCTTCACTCTAGTCCCGCTCGCCGGCCCCCTCCCAGTCTTCTTGCCTTTCACCTAGCTAGGACACACACTGTCCGCATCGCAAGGTTGGTATGGGGCAATTCGAAAGTAGTTCAAGCATCCACATTGAGATGACCTGGCAATGTTCAGGCACACTCTCTGCTTGGCCAGCATTCTTGGAATCCGGCCTGGGGTGGCTTAGGGTCCGATATCTAGGACGAAATTGGGTAGTTGTCCCAGCCACGAGCAGTATTGGGTCAATATGCTCTAGTCGGCAACGAAGGAGTCTCCTCGAATTGGGATTTGTCTTGTCTCTGTTTGCTCATGGTGTTTTCCGACTTCGATCATCGATGAGGCTCCGTCGGTGCAGGCCATTTTGTAAGAGCCCTGTCTAACATTTCTAATCCAACTGCGCTCAACGCCTGCCGAGTGTCTGCGCGGCTAAGCAACCGGCGTCGCATCTCTTCTTTTTCCACCTCAAGGCTTGCGGTGGACCATCTGACCCGGAAGTTTCGCTATGGCTGCTATGGTATGAAAGACACGATGCAAACTTCATGTTTAGGACCTTAGGACTCCTGGGCCTCACTGCTACATCAAATCGCAACACTGGGTCTTGCAAGCTGCTAAGCTGAACTCAAATCTGAATGATGCCGTTCTTTTCCCTGGTTCGGCCTCGTTGGCTCCAACCCGAGGGACTTTGCTGTACAGTATACAGTCGGGATGCGGAAGCTCTCCAGGCCTGGAGCCTGGCATTCTGATCAAGCCGGTGAGATCTACCACGCGGCCTCGAGGTAGAGGCAGCAGAGCAGCTTGACTTTGCCTTGAATGCTTCAAAAGGACTCAGATCTGCACAGCTGCAAGCTCGAAAGCGTGTTCGTGCAGCGATTTCCTGCCATAGCCGAAGTCGAATACAGTGCCTGCATCTTCGAGTCGGTTGGCAGCCGGGAGCTAAGACGTATGCCGCTAGCAGAGGTGCACAAGCTCCGCCACTACGGAGGAATGCCTGTCTTTTGACCAGCAGGATGAAGGCATGTTGTGTCTGATGGGGCACTCACAGAAAGCCTGCTGGACCCTAAGACAAAATCCACGGTAACGGCGAACCCCACAATGAAGAGAGCCGCAGAACTGTAGACCTCGCGCAACGTGTTGAATACTGTTCTCCGAGATCTCAAAGGCAACCCCCCCGCTTTAAACCCAAGCATCCGGATCTCAAGTCAAAGCCCGACGACATGAATTGGAAAGGCTCAGTTGCTGCTCAACGTCGTCTGCCAGCCCCTGGCTGTTGAGTTCCCTATCCGTTGTTTCGCATTCTGACCTGCCTACAGGCAATAGTCGCTCACGATAACAGTGACCGTGCGAGGGAACTGCAGGGCGTGGCGTTCAGGGTTGACGGTTTTGGTGGCCCTTCTCGGGCTGGAGGTGGTCATGCTGTCTCCACATCATGACGCCACAACAAAGGCCAAGTGCTACCCTTCTCGGGGGTTATCAGAATGGTTGTGGTGTAAGGGGTTTGGCCCCCACCTGTCGGACAGTGCCAGACTCCACGACTCCCGAGGCCACGAGCAAGCCATGGATAGTTATCCTGCAGCTCCGAAGTCTAGCTCCTCAGGCCGTTTTGGTGTCCCGTAGCCACAGGTCTTACTCGAAGCAAGTTGGCAAAGAGGCCTCAGCTGTTCTTCCGATCGAGGATAACCTGAGATGACAATGAGACTCACTATGCCGATTGCTCTTTTCTCGCTATTGCCCAAAGCTTTACAACTGTCAAGTCTGACTAACTGTGATTTACTGCTTCATCGCACTGATTGACTTCGTCGCCACTGTGTGCGATTTCGACAGTGGCTTGGTAGGATGCTCCAGCCACCGGAGCTTTGCCGGCGGCAGTGATAACATGTAAGGAATGCGACAACACTTCACGCGAAAGCACTGTCCCAGTTGCACGCAGCATCGAACAATGCACGGAAGGAATAAATTTTACTTACTATACCAGCCTGATTAGACCCGGCTCCCCGAACCCTTCTATGAGGAAACTCCTGAATAGAAGAGATTGAGGGCATTGAGTTTTCCAGGCACCCCGTGCCAATGGAACACCATATAATCTTAGACGTCAGCGTGTTAAAAAAGGGTCCGTTGTTCTAGGGCTCAGGAAGCCTGAGGTACTTTGTCCGACATCAGACGAAGGAGCCATCGACCACAAAGCTCGCGGCTTGACTCCAGGCACCTCGAGAAGCGGGAATGGGAGCGGAATCTGTGTGTAAGAAGGCAGTAGAGGCCTGGAGTCGATCTTGAATCTTGCAGCAACATCGGCTTCGATCTGACAGCCCAGCCATTCAACTCGAACTGGGCCAGCCGAGGCTTCGGCAATGCTGCTGAAGCATTTTGGATGAGTCAGCTTCCGATCTTAGGAGCGCGATACAATTCGGAAACCCCAATTACATTGAAATAAACATCTGAATCTGTAAACTGTAAGCTACAGTACATGCCAGGCCTCTCTCGCGCATTGCCTGTTCCAGCAGTTTGGCTATGACCTGGCAAGTCGGAGAGATCTGCAAGCCACTTTGTGTAGAACTTTCTGCGGATCGGATCCTCCCCAATCCGATCAATCTATGGCAGGTTTACGGAGTTATCCCTGGCCTATGTCGTTAAGCTTCAGAATAAGAGAACATGAGCTGACTTCAGGACACTACTGCCTTCTGCACGTCAGGGCTTCGACGCTTACATCTCGGTGACATGCCAAATCCTCAAGCCCGTGAGGCCCTAACTTCGGGAGTTCCTGGTTTTGGTTGCAGGGTGGGATGTGGCATTGCCGGGACGAGGTTCAGGAAACGCAAAGCGTGGACGAAAACTAGCATCCAACGGACAAACTGTGGACATTGGGGACAGTGATAGTCCCCTCGCAGTGGCAACAACAAAAGCACTGAGTTCCACTTGTCGCTCCAAACTCAGAACAGCTCGGGCCCGTCTCACACATCTGCTGTCATTCACACAGTGGTCTATCTTCCGCTGTCACAAACTCGAGAAGGGCGACGTGGGGTTCAGCTTTTAGGGTTGAAGGCCTCGCTAGGCACAGCCTTGCCGCTCGTCATCGCAGCCTAAGCAGATCCGGCTTTGGGTTCTGGGTTTAGGTTGGGCGGTTGGGCCCAGGATCGTTCAGGGCACCAATGCAACCACCCCATCCAGAAGCCCTTCGAAGAGATGGCCTTCAAGGGACCGACCGTTCTCCAACAAGACATGTCTCAGGTATCGAAGAGGGACGAGGTGACGAGGGTGTCGAGATGGCTGTATACAAACAGCCTAGTTTTGCTGCTGGATGTTTGCTACAGTCGTGGCTTCTTTGCAATATGGCCACCGTAACAACACTGCCAAAAAACACACGCACGTGCTTCATTTGTTTCACTCCCGGTCCCAATCGGTTCCCAGGTCGGAGCTATGCTTGCTATTTAACATTGGCGTATAGGGCTTCAAGGTAGACCTCAATGCTGCTCAGATCTTCAAGGCGCAAAGCTGCAGAAGCAGAAACAGACTCTCTGGTTTGGGGCATTAACTGCGTGGACTGGCTCTGAAGCCAGCATACTTCCGGGCCCACAACCTGACGAAACCGAAGTCCAAAGCCGTGATGGCTACGGTCTTCGGGTCCAGGATTTATGAAGGAACTTGATCTGCCACATGGCAAGTTGTATTGTAGAACCTAACTTCCCAAGGCTTCGGGCTTGAGGTTTCAGGTTTTGGAGTTCAGGCTTCTCGTTCTAATGAATTGTGGTATCCATGTTAGGAGACTCTCTCTCTCTCTCGCTCTCGAGGTTCGGGCAAAGGAGACTTTTCGAATTCGATGGGCGCTCTGACCCTTTGCCGCGCGAATGTTCTGAAGCCATATAGAAGCTGGGTCCACTTGTTCAAGAATGTGTGCCTGCGCAGTGCTTGGCCTTCTCCTCAACCAAACCTAAACGGCAGACTAAGCACGAAGACTTGAAGCTTTCGCGCCGAGAGACATCGATTTCCGCGCCCAGTTCCGAGCCGTCTCGCTGCCGCTCCTCAAGGAATTGGATTTCATGTTTAAGGGTCGTCTAAGACAACGCGGGCTTCATTTGAGGGGTTCTGTGTTGGTTTTGTTCTTGCTCGTTCTGGTTTCGTGTCAGAGGCTGCATGCATACTTGTCTCGGGTGTTCGTCATCTTTCTTGCTGGACGTGTTTCGGAAATTGATGTGTGTGTATATCTATATATATGCGCACATACTTGTGCACGCGCATGTCTATTTGTTTGCAATCGTTTCCTAATTATACACAGCGCTCTTTGGGTCGATAAGGAGGCGGTTGGCCAGTCTGCATCCCGACAGAAGAACTTTCATGGCTCTCTCCCTCCTGACCTCCCCCAAACATCCTTTGAAGCCAACGCACATATCATAGCCGTCATGGCCGAAGGGGAACAAAAACCACGCGGCAAGACTCAGAAGCTCTGGAAATTGAATTTTGCCACCCTGCGGGCCCTTACTCAAAGCTCCTCAGATCGAAACACCGACAATTTAACACCTATCAAAGCTCGAAGCTTCCGCTCAAATTGTCTTGGACATCCGTGAAGACTGTTGAAGCACCACCATATGCCATACGGAGATCCTGAGCTTTGCAAGGCATTCGAGCCCCTTAAGATTCGGAAACGTTGTCCTCCCGGAGCAACTCGCCCGCACTGAGGTGGGTGAAACCCATCTCCCGGATGAACTCCTTGGCGGTGGTTTGGTTTTGTCCGCACGAAGACATTTGAGGCTTTACGAGGTGTTCGCACGTTGGGGTCCCGATCTGCCAGCAAGTTTCCGAGCCTATGGTGAACGTACTTGCGAAAGGCCTGTATCAAGCTGAGACTTATGCAATGCTACCTGGGTGCAAGCTGTGGTAACATCTCGGGGAACGGGATTTGACAAGGGCGCCTGCTATCATGACACCATCCCTGACCGGGCTAAAGCATCCCTAAAACGGCAAACTACAGAGAAACAAAACACTACGAACCAAGTGCAGGAGACTTGAAGTAGCTGTCGCATCCAGGCCTCATGAGGTTCTGAAGCTTAGAGGGTGGAGATCTGCGTTGCTTAGGCATCAGCAGCAGCTGCGAAGCCTACTGGCATTGTCACTGTATGTCACTGTTGCGGCTTACTTACAGCACGGCTTCCTTTCTACATGATGGCATAATTATCAAAATTAACGGCAGTGATCATTGTCGAAGTCGTCGTTGTCAAGTGGTGCTCTTATGTTCGAAAACAATGCATGTCCATGCAGCACCCCTCTTTTGAGAGTCCACCCAAGTGGAATACAATTTTACGATCTACAGCTCAAGATGTGCCAAACCCTGCTGCAAAGCATCGCACTGCGTACCTGCGCCGCAGGAAATTATCGTGCTGCACTCGCACTCACACACACTGACGGAGACGAGGTGTGCCGCTAAATGAGTTCTGAAGCAGAAAGGATCGACAAACCTCACCCTGCTGATGATGATGATGATGTTCTCGAAGCTTCGGCCGTAGGGCATGTGGCTTGTCCTTTGTCTGTATACATATAGACTAGATCAGCCGAATTTGAATGTCTGCAAAAGGACTGACCCCCCCGACAGCGCCAAGCCGCGCACGAGCAATAGGACAAAGACCGATAAGACACTACTAGTAGCATGATGCAGCAGACCCAACGAGACCCAAGAATGCAAACAACAAACAAAGCCAACGCAGCAATTGAAACCCTATAATACCCTATAAACCTTTGAGGCTTTTTTGCCCCGTCGCAGCAGCCGGATAAGATGGGGACAGCACTGACCGAAATCGTAAAACTTAATGACACAATACTACTGAACACTGCATGTCTCGAGGCTCTTAAGATCAGAAATGCTCGGAAACCGATATAAAGCCGAATGATGCTAACATCAAGCGCTCTGACAAGAGCCACTGCTTCTATATATGTCGAGAGACAAATGTGTAGAGATACGTAGGAAACCTCTGTACAAGTCCCTACCACACCCCATAAGGCCTCATAGGACCCCTATATACCGGACATAACACATCCCCTACAATTCCGGAACGCATCCCTACAATCCCATTTTAATTTTCTGCTTGCTCAGACTCTCAAAATCTCAGACTGGGTCCTGCACTTCCACTTAAGCCCTACACTTGAAGGCCAACCCCCTGCCCGATATGCACACCACGCAACTATTGATGTCGAAAGCCTGGTTTAGGCCATGGCATGGCTATGGGCCACATAAACCCTAGCTGAAAGCACATCAGGGACGATGAAGAACACGAGCACATGAACACTTGAAGCCAACAGTCCGAACAGGACTTAGCTCCGCCGCCTTTGCCGCTGCCTGGCCCACCGATAACGAAGACCACCTGTCTTGTGAGTTTCAAGACCATCAAACCTTAACTTGTTCAATCTGGAGCTCTCAGTAAGAGTCTAAAACTGAGGCCTGGATGGTGGAGCTTCGGAGCCCGCAATCTGAACTATGATTTGGACGGACCCCCCTTAGGGGGGACGCAACTAGAGTCTGCCCACAGAAACTGATGGTTGGATGGCAAAGCTGCCAAGGATTAGCAACTGCTGGCAAGCCCTTGGTAGGGCCTAGTAAGCCTTAGTAGTTGGGTTTGTTCGTGAGGTTTGCAAATCCCTGCCAAGGCCTAGTAAGTACTACAGGGCACACCGAGGCAAGACGTTGGTCTTGAGCGTTCGTGATCACTAGTACAGTCTAGCAGCGCTCTCCACAGCTTGTACTGCTGAGCGCAAGTGCGCACCAGTAGGGACTAGTAAGTGCGTGCTACTGAGAGCGCTGGTGAGGCCATGTCAATTTTCGTCGGGGCAAACAGAGCCAAAGGTCGGCTCCAAACTAAGTATCTGCAAGAAGCCTTGCTAAATCATATAATTCAGTAATCCCCAACCTGTTCGAGGGCTCCAGAGCTGCCCCGACAGTTAGCAATGGTAACCAATTCTTTCGGTATGACAACCTATATGGGTTTTCGGGCTTGAGACTTTGAGGGCTTGGCGGAGATGTTTAGAGTCAAGGGCAGACGTATGCCTCAAGCCACAAACTTCCGAAAGTCACAGCAAGCAACCCCTTTCAAACAGAACAGCAAGTATTACGAGTTTTTGAACACGAGATTTGCTGGCAAGCCCTTTCCGAACGACAAGGGACGAGACTGCTCCAGACCCGATGTCTTTATTTTGTTACAAGGATCACCAAATGAAGTACTCCAAATTTTGGGAACCACCGGGGATGCGCAAAGCATACATTGGCAGCACATGTCCTGACCTTGGGCTTTGGACCCTCAGCAGCAGAGTCCGCGGCGGCGCGACGCACAAAGCACCTGTCAAACGTTGTCTTTCGAAAACACCAATAACCAAACTTGGCAGTACCATTTATGGCCGCAGGCAGTCTGTGCCGCCAAATCCTCGGGAAGCTTCCGGCAATGGGGAAATACAAGTTTTGGAAGTTCGGTGGTTGGTATGAGCTCTCGTTTCTGGTGAGGAAGATCCGTGGGGAGAGTTAGGGTCACCAAATCGGTTGGTGTCAACAAAAGCCACAAAGCAAAACTCCTGCAGGTGCGCTTCCAACATGCCCTCGGCGAATCGTTCTTGCGATGGTAGCGGCTAAAGACCTTGCCCATTGTTTTTGCAGTCGGACATGCTCTTGTCGACTGGTACAGTAGAGTAGACCAAGCATTGGGAGATGCCGGCAAGGTTCTCAGATGAGTAGCTAGTTTGCGAGCAATTCTCCCGAGCCAAGGAATGTCAAACATGGCACGTCGGTTAAAAACTGCAAACCGTGGAACCTTAGAGTCTTAGAGATTCCTAGCCTCGTGGGGATAGCTCCCATCGGGCTCCCCGGGCCTTGGTTTCGTTAGTTTGCGATGCAGTAGCCCAGAGGCGTTGAAAAAATGCTGCCTTCATTGTTGATCCAGGCGGGCGGCTAGCCGACATCCTGTAAGTTTGACGTGACCAGCGGCTGTGTCCCAAGGCCCCTGGTCCCGTATAACATCGTGAAAATCCGAGTTTGCAGCAGAGATCAGGAGCCTGATGATGTCGGCGCAGCTGTAACAATGCAGGTGAAACACATTTTGTGCTGTTGGTTCGAAAACGTGGCCGCCGCAGCCGAACAACCTGCAATACCTCTCTACCAAGAGGTGAGCAGGAGCGGGTCACGTCAATTCAGTGATTTTCTGTCTTGACCTTCAGAAAAAACAGAAGAAAGGTACGCCAGGGCAGGCAGCTGCAAGACACAAGACCCAGCAACTGAAGGGGCAAGGTGTTGCCAGCACCGACTGCACGCTGACAGCAGCAGCTGTGAAGGATTTGCCTAGGCGGATAGTCTGCCTCACCAGACTCATTGCATGTTGAAGTCTTTGCAAGGCTCGCCATTTCACATGACAAACGGTCAGTCCCTATAACAGCGTTCCCAACTTCTCCTTCAAGTAGTATCAAAACCCACATGGCCCCCCAGGCACCCAAAGTTAGTCCACGATGCAAAATCGAGTCTACGCACATCTTTCCCAACGAGTCTTTTCCTCCCAGCTGTCTCAACCGGGAGATCAGGAGGTTGGCCGTGTTTGCTGGTTCTCCCAGAAGAGGAGCCCATGTCAAGGTTTTCGAATCTCTCCAAGAAAGGGCTCATGCTTTCAAAGGTTATGAGGGTGAAGGTAACGGCTATCGGCTTCCACGCTTCGGGATTCCGTTGGGGAGTCAAATTCTTTCCGTGTGAACTTATGGCTCTGGAAACCCGAGCTCTGTAGCAGCCATGAGCTTGGATTTCCAGGTGCTGTTTAAACTTCCTCGAAGAATTTTGGCCGGTTCGGACAAGAGACAAAAATCAAGACGACCTCTAGTAACCTTGCAGAAAGCACACCCTACGCCACATCATATCAACGAAGTCTCTTTGCTCAGGCTGCAGACAGTCGCAGTCATGCATGCAGTTGTTGCCTGCCCCTTGTGGGTAGCTGCGAGAATTCGTGAAAATATCAGCCCTAAGCACCAAACCCCCAAAAAGGTCCTAAGCCCTGCACATTCGGTTGCCGGCGGTGAATTTCGGTTTTTCAGGACGCCGAAGGCGCGATACAAATCGGTAAAAACCTGAAACCCTGAGCCTCCCGACGCGACTAACATGTCTCCGCTGTAAGCGCACTACGGAGGACTTTGTACAACACGCTTGGTCCTAGGGTCAGGTGCCCTAGTTTCACAGGAAATCCCGGCTGTCGTCGCTGGGTGTGTACAGTGCCTTGGTGGCAGTCGACGGCGTGAATTTAAGCAATGCAAGATGATGGACAAGCTAAACCCTGTTTACGACACAAACGAAAGCTTGCAGTTTCCCATCTGGTTGACGTGCTGTCGATCGCCTACAGGTAAGGGGCTTCGACACCCGTGTGAAACGCAAAAGCAAACACAGCCCAAAGCTCTTTGACCAGTTCAAGCCTGTACCTCTGAACCCTCTTAAGTCTTAGCTATAGATTTCTGAAGGTTGTTTCATGTCATCCTGTACTGTGCAGAAAATGGAAATTGCTCTGAAGGCAGTCTCACTGAATCCTCCACCTCTGAAAGCCCCTTCAACCACCACCCTTCCAAGTCATTCAAAACATGCAGCAGGCACGAGTATCTACATCCAGCCACCAGTCCAATATCGCGAACTAACCTAGAGCCTCCACCCTTGCACGTCAATTCTGAAGGCCCACATCGTTGAACTTTCAGCTGCCAGTGCTCTGCTCGACAACTCCGAGGCTCTGCGAGGCCAATACTGTGAACTACACCTCAAAATTCCCTATCAATCCTGCCCTGAACCTCACATTAAACCCTGCCCTCAACCACATGGTTTGGCAAAGCCACTGGCGTACCAAGGTCTAACCGATCTGCGCCGCAACGCACGGCAAATGACGGCCGTCCGGTGCCAAATGGTGCCGTGACACCTCCAATGAAGGCATGTCCATTCTGGTAACATGTAGCGAAATCTGGCCTTGCAGTTAATGGGTTCCGGCTTCCTGCGAGGTCATGGTGCTTCGAAGCACGTCTTACAGCTTACGGTGCTGACTGAAGTACGGTAGCGAAAGATGAGTGCAGCCTGATTGAACCTGTACAGCAACTGGAGCCTGCATTCTGCACATGCAGTGGATCAGCTAAAGAGCTACTAAGCGCCTCCCTCCACCTGAAACAAGCCCAGAATTGAAGGGCTCTCCCACATGTGGCAGATCCTAGACAAGACCAGCCCCAAAGCCAAATCCTGACCCACCCCACACCCCAGGCCCAGAAACCCAATCCCAGGACTTGAAACGCGCCAAAAACCCCTCTCATGCCCCAATGCCCCGAAGACCAAAACACTCCTGTTTCAAGCAGGGGAAGGCAATGTTGCGGCTGGCAGGCCCGGGGGGGTGAGGCTGAGGGTTGTGAATTACTTAACGAGCAGCAACCCACCTCGACAAACTCCGGATGGGCTTTGAGGAAGTCTCTGCTGGAAGCTTCGGACGAAGTCTGATTGCCTTTGGTCCATGGCTGTTGGGCTTTGGAGGATTCAGGCCGGTTCTGCTTTAGGTTCAGGTGGGAGCTGGTGGGTTTTTGACTATCAGATACCTGTCACTGACTGAATGGTCTAAACCAGAAGCTGTTTCGGTGACCTATCCAGCCTCATGTAGGGCTCTCAGCTTAGAGGGTTGCTGACTATCCAGCTGATGAAATCCGGGTTTCAGGATTGAAGGCTGGCCTCCTGGATACGCTGCAACGCCTCAATGTGGGAGTTTCCGAAAATGGGGGACCCTAATATAGTACCCTAAATAGTAGGACCCTTAGTATAAGGACACCAAAATAGGCCCTAATTTTCGGAAACTCCCATGTATACCGTCGACCTGCTGACGAGATAGAAGCTTGAAACCTCCAGCGAGACTGCAAGTCATCACGGCAACAGCTACTGTACAATTCCTGCGCACACTTTAACAAACCCATCCAAAGCATTCCAGAGCATGAACATAACATAACTTCAGGAAGGTCTATTCTAGAGCGTAAACGGCGTAAACATTTAGACATCGCCCATATTTTCCTGGCGTTGCATGGGTACCAGTCATGCAGAGCACTCACACATTAGACGACTCGCGCGGCTCGCGAGCCTTTCTGGGTTGAGGGATTCAGGTCTGCAATGCGAAGAGATCCACATGTTCAGCCTGCAGGCAGCTGTTTCAGAAAGGCCCGACCTCATGAAATCTTCACTTCAAAAGCGCTGACAAAGCGGCCACGGCCGACAGTGAAGGTCTTGCTCATGATGCGTCCTCGACCCCGTTACTTTCAGAAGCGGCTTGGTACAGTAGTCTCTTCTGGCTACTCACTCTCGGCAAGCCAAGTGAGGTCTGAAGCACTTAGGGCAAGCATACAACCGCATTTGGCCAATCATTTCTCTCAAGACGTTGCCCACTGCCGAAGTCCACTGCGCAGCATCACGCTCGCTTCAGACGATAGGACTTATCCTCCCCGCCACTCATCTAAAGGACTCTTCGAAGTTTAACGGTGCTTAGCTTCATTCTCGGATTAGGGTTCTGTAGGAGCGGACGAGTTTCGCAGAGCTCACGCGCTCGATCTTGTGTTGTTGCTATGACTGCTCTTCAGGACGCCTTATTGCCTCGAATCTCGAAAACCCAGCTCCCAATGCATCAGCTTGAAATCCGAACGAAGTGCCCGGTCTCAAACCTAAACTCGATTCGATTAGCGCGGCGCATTTGGGGGGCCAGTCGTTCAACCTCGTCAAGGGAGGACGCCTAAAAACACGCTCATGTGGCCAAAGCAAGAAACCATGAACCTTGAAGTGTGTACCAAGGGAAATGCACTTCTCTCAAAGTTAGAAGCTGCTAGGCAACCGAGGCACCGATCAGGGTTCCCTCCTTGAAGAGAGCCGCGCAGCTATACCTTTGGGTCACCGAAAGTCCAAGGCACATCGCGCAATGTGCAAGTAGTCTTACCCAGTGAATTGCGGAGGCTTCAGACACAGCATTACCCCTCCCACAAACCCAGAATGATATAGATGTCCGTCCACCTAACCAGCTAACAGGCCATCCAGCTGAACCTGGATGTACATGATTTTGCCCCTGCGGTGTTTCACAATTGCGGCGTCTCTTCTCACAGAGAGCTAGGACAAAGACTGTGCTTCCTCTTGCAAGGCACACCCGCAGCCCTCTCCAACATCTTGAGACAGAGTTAGTTAAGCTGAGAGAGTGAAAGAGACAAAGAGAGAGAGAGGGGGAGTTAAAGGCTTCGAAGGTATACGCAAAGAGCGGCGTCTTCCAATGCATCAACGCATTGAAGAGGTGGTAGACTTTCCGGTCTAACGCGGCCGGAATGTTTTTCTCCCTGAAGACCTCAGTGGAAAGCGTGAAACTCTTGAACTGATAGCTTCCACGGGCGCAGGGCTGGAAGGGCTGCAATCACAATTTAGAGTCTCAGCTTTACATGTTCACAATCAAGTAGCTATTGAAGCCGAAGACGTGGAACCTCTCTGACCTTCAAGTTCATTTCCTGAACTTAAAGGTGCATATGTGTATATACACATATAAACATATATTAGACATGACATCTATGTATACACATATACATATGTGTATGTACGTATGTATGTGTGTGTTTTACTGCCTTTCACTGATTTCGAAGAGGCCCCTCAGGCGAAGGAAGGCACAGGCCTGCTATGAGATAGAAGCCCGGGAAGCAGGGATCATGTACTTGCAACTTTCCAAGAAAGCCGATGACCTCAACCGGTAGGACTGAGACACATCCGGAGTGTACAATCACATGTTCATGTGGTGTGCGGTTGCTTCGAGCAGGTTCTCGGAACGGTTATATCTGGCTCAAAGGGTCGTGCTTTAAGGCTGGGGCAGCCACAACCCGTCTGCTGACAGCTCTTGGAGTTTCTGTGCGCACGAAGACAGGCGTTCGGCGAGTTACAGCAATGGCTTCCTTTAGAGGGCGGGGTGCTGCGTAAGGGGCCGGGTGGTGTTCACTAGGACATTTAGCGGCATGCTGGGCTTCAGGCGCTAACCGCTCTCTGGGTTTGGGGTTGATGGCTCAAGCTGCTAGCAGCTAGCCTGAGCATCCAAGGCGCTGCTTGGGCATCTTCTAGGTGCGGCTTCCACTCAAGCGCGTAGGCGAAAAAATTCCTGAGCTGCTGAAGTCTGCGTAAGGGTTCTGAGTTTTGGTGGAATCAATCAAGAAGCAAGCGAGACGGAAGCCCAATCTAATGGAACAGCTAACCTCGAATGAAGCCGCAAGTCCACGGCCTGTCTAAACCAACAAAGGACCTCAATAACACGTGGATGCTGAGAACAGCAGTTCTGGCTCCTCAGCAGGGAAAGAACAAATCGAGGGGCGAAAGAGCCCTGAAGCCGTTGTCACAACCTCAATGCTGATGCCTGAAATCACGAATCATACAAGTAGGAATTGAATCGTCCGCGACTTCTCCTACGTTCAACCTACAGCGTCCTGCAAAACATCCTGAATGCAACAGCACTTGAAACGATTCAAGCCAGAATGAAGCCAGATCTCGGCGTGAAAGACTCTGGACCAGTGAAGCAGAATGCGGAGCTCGGCCTTTCTCGCAGAAAGACCTGTCAGGGCCATGCTTCAGGCACCAGAAAACCCATATTGGGAGATACGACCAGTGTACGGGGAATCAGTAAGCCAGATCCCTGTTCCTGTGATGATTTGGGCCCTCACTTCGGAATTTTGCAAGGGTCCCTGGTGCTTCACACGTGGGTGACGAGCTTTCCTGGGTGACCTCTTACTGGCTAACCTTATATACCAATCCAATGTAACCGTGATGACCACGAAGTTTTGCTGTTGCAGATTCTGCTCACATGCCGTCCGCAAAAACAAGGCTGCTTAACACAAACCAGCAAGTTGCAAGTCGCACATGGATCGGAGGGTATAACCGAGAGGACTTCGTGAACCCTAGAAGCCCGATATGAAAAGGCCTCGCGCATAGAAAATTAAACCTAGTTGTCAATGTTGAGTTCCCTGACCCAACAAGTTAGCCGATGATCCTTGAGAACTACTTACGATTCCTCCCAGAACGGTGAAAGGCCACCCGCCCAACCGCTAAGCTGTAATCTTCTCATGGTCCCTGACATTGACACTCTCGACGCTGCACTCTTCTTAGTCTCGAGATGTGGGACCAATCTTGGCAAATACGATCCCGCTAAACCCAGGAAGGGCGAATGTGATGCTGGAGGGGCTTGGGGAGTGCCCAGGCTGTGAGGTTGAGGCTGAAATATTCTAGGAGCCCTAGACAATGGTATCGTCATCGCACTGTCTGGGGTTCTTTGCACATAAGTTGAGCAGCAGAGCCCACAACGGCAATCACCACCGCAACTGCGAAACACAATTCTAGTACAGGACAACTTGCCATAAGAAACCCTCGCACCGCATGAACTACAAACAGTAACCCCGAAGTCTCAACGGCTTTCAGTCTTGCTATAGACCCTTACTGAAAAGCAGCCCGAGACCTTGTGAGAGAGTCGCTCCCCCAGTCCGCCCCAAGGAATGTGGCACTGCAGTTTCGGGTCCTGAAAGCAAGTGGCTTTTTTTCCCTCGGGCATTGCTTGGAAGTCTATGCCCGCTCGCGAGGTCTGATATTAGGGAATTAGCAAAAGAGCTTTTATCATTCTTGCTTTAGTGTGCGGGCTTCGAGTTTAGGGCTTAGCTGCCAGTTTCGGGTCGTGCACGTGGTCTGTTTAGGTCTGGTGAGGATTTGTAAATCACGGTCTCTGTTGCATCGTGTTGTTACATTCCCCCATGTCCTCAAAGCAGCAAACCTTTTGCCGCCGCCTGTCTGCTGCTTGGCAGTGATTCGTGAGGGCTGACTTTTGCTCCTCCCACACTTTCTTGAAGAAGGGACTGCCGCGGCGACCCCCGAGGAAGTTCGACGAAAAGTCGTTGCCTTAGTCTTGCCATTTCCCCTAACACTGACGAGCGATCCATGAACTTGCATACTCTGTAGGCAAGGCCAAAGCGCATTTCTCATCGTGAGGGCTGTAGGAGAGCAAGTCCAACGTATGCGCCATCCCAACAATGTCGTCCATGTCGTCCATGGCCACCATGTCGAAATCGATGAAGATTCCTTCGCGGTGCTTTGCAGCTGATCGCCGGATGCCCAGGCTGGAAACCCGAACCCGGTCTTTCACACAGAAACCAAACTAGAGAAAGGCTTACCCCGAACCGGTGCCTCCATGGTGGTACAGCATTCCATAGCGAAGGAAGTCGGACTTCGCTGCAGAGTACGGCAAACGGAAGTACTCTTCTGGAAGATCTGGAACGAGCTCCCTCACCTGCAAACTCTCCTCTCCAGGCCCACGAAACATACACCACAAGTCACACCCGTAGATTGTCGATGACTCTTTCGTAGAGCACTGAGAGGACAGCATGGCTTGCACTTGTACAAAATTTGTCCTTTGGGATATTTTTGACAATTTTTGATGCTGGCACTCGGACATGTTCGGGATATTGCAATGCGGCAAGTGAAGCTGTGACAACTCACAAACCTACATGTACACAACAGGGCAGGCTTCGAAACTTTGACCCGATGGTACAGAAAGTTTTTGAGATCAAGGGATTTTATCGAAGACCCCAACAAAGCACCCCTGATTTGTGGCCACCCGTGTTTCCGAGTGCCGCCGAAGGACGTTCTCATCCGAAATGAGGACCGGGTCGTTGCAAAGGCCCCTGGTATGCCTTCTCCAAGTCTCAAGGACCAATCCTGGGTCAATGTATAGCTTACTTCTAATGTAATCGGCTTATTTCTGTTGGCCTCTGATATCTGTACGCGCTTTCGGAACATATCGCACACAGCCAAACAGACACACAGACACCCACACACACACACCCACACACGCCCCCACACACACCCCCACACACACACACACACACCCACCCACACCCACACCCACACCCACACCCCCACACCCCC
>BGNK01004897.1:1063-33181 GCA_003297005.1 Symbiodinium sp. clade A Y106 | reverse complement strand
AGGCCTCGGCGATGTATTGTAGACGTAGAGGACGAAGCCAGGTCCCAGGTAGAACAGCAGGAGGCAGTTACAAATAAAAGACAAACAAAAACAAATAAAGACAAATAAAGACAAATAAAGACAAATAAAAACAAAAAAAGACAAATAAAGACAAAAAAAGACAAAACAAAACAAATAAAGACAAAGTTTGCCAAATACGAACATAAATAAGGTTTTGGGCCCTTTACATATAAGCCCTGTTGATCTAATCCCTGTTGTTCTGGTTCGGCGCAAACGGTTAAGGAACCTTACGGTTTTGGATCCTTTTAGACCAGAGTCTCAGGAGCCGAGTAGGTAACCTTTAACCTTTTGGGGCTTATACAATCCTACTATAATTCAACTTAGTAGCTGAGTGGATACACTTTGTACTTTTTGGATAATACTACCCGGAAAAGTGTACACTTTTTGGGGCTTATGAACTCAGCAGCTAAGTCAAGAAGTTAACGTTTTTTGGGCTAGGGCTAGGGTACTCAGCCCCTCGCGAGTTTAGGACACTCTGCAACCCCCAGCACCCTCGACCCTAAACCCTACTGTAGGGGCCTTAATAGTTAGAATAGGGAACCTCTTTATATTTATAGTATAAATTTCTCCCAAAACCCTTTTCTAATTATTAAGGCGCCTACAATACAGTAGCCCTTATAGTACACCTTATAAACCCCTTTTAAAGGAGCCCTATTCTAATTTTTTACGGCCCCTACATTAAGCACTTTCGACACCAAGGCTGGTGGTGCTGTGGTCTCCTAGGTACTTTGCGCGGCTGTGGTGTCGCGTGGTCTGAGTCAGTTGGGTTTAGGGTTGAGGGTTTAGGGGTTTGGGGGTTTAGGGTTTAGGAGTTCAGGGTTGAGGGTTTTGGAGTTCAGGGTTACACTTTACACTTTTGGGGATAATATTACCCACTATGAAACTGAAAGTGTACACTTTTGGGGACTTATGAACTCAGCAACTAGGTTAGGGTTCCCTTAAAGGGTTATTATAAGGGTTCTATAAAGGGTTTAGGGTTTAGGGAATCGGACCCTAATGTGTAGTAAACCCCAGACAGTTGGAAACCGGATTAAGGCCAAATAGTGATGGGATTCCCTATACGTTACTCGTACGGACTGAGGCTATTGGGTTTCCAACTTCTGGGCTTCTACTATAGGGAACTACTTTTGTACGGTCAGCTGCAGGGGTGAGGGGTTGTTAACCAGGGACCCTAAGCCACCCTCAACCGTGAACCTCAAGCTTTCAACCACAAACCCTCAATCCTGAATTCTGCACCAAAAGCCTACAACCCTAAGCCCTAAACCCTTAACCCCTTCAGGTGTTTAGGAGTTTGGGCTCAGGCATGTGAGGGAAGGACTTCCCTTTAGAGTCTTTGCTGCAGCCCCCTGAGCGCAACCCTAAACCCTGCTTGAAGGATCATGGGGCTTAGCAATTACGGCCTAAACCCTAAACCCCTAAACCCTATACCCTAAACCCCTAAACCCTAAACCCCTTACACCCCTAAACTCTAAACCCTAAACCCCAAAACCCCCAAAACCCCAAAACCCTAAACCCTAAACCCCAAAACCCCTAAACCCCTAAACCCTAAACCCCTAAACCCCCAAACCCCTAAACCCTAAACTCCAGGCACCTATGAAATTGCGACCTGGTTGAAAAACCCGGGCAAGCCGAAGCCGGTGGTGTTCTTGCCAGTGCAAATCTCGCGACTTCGGAGAAATGGGAGAATTTTCTCAGAATTGTAGGGTTTAGGGGTTAGTGATGGGTGGGAGTTTTTTTCAGGATTTTTCGGATTTAGGGGTTAGGGTAAAGTTTTGTCTGCGTTTAATTGCAGAGTTTGGCGTTAAAGTTTCAATGTTTGCTAGTACCTCATAGTTGTTTGTTGGGTTTGGTGTTAGGTTTCTTTTCAATATGTAAGGTCTGTGGGCTGTTTGGGGTTTAGGGTTTCAGGTCTTTCATGGTTGATTCAGGTTCCGCTTTCCGGGGAAACCCTGCACCTTAAAGCCTTAAAACCTAGACGGGTAGATTTGAAGTCCCAAACCGACCCAAGCTTTTGCGTGCCTGGCTGTTGAAGAAGAAAGGCCATTGAACCCCAATCCCTTAAAGGAACGCCTACATAACGGAGCCCTAAACCCTAAAAGGAGCCCAAAAACACAAAAACTTTACCGAAGCTCAGGATACTCTTCATGATCTGCTTTTTGGTCGTGAGCCTGGTTCAAGCGACAACAGTCCTGGCGGAAACCGCATTGCTGCAATCGACAGCGTCAGAACCTCGTCAGCAACAGTGGCCCTGCTTGGAGGATCATGAGACTCAGTAAGTATGGCTATAAGTACCCTTAACTGGCTAGAATTATAAGTGATTATGAGTATAGCTACCCCAATAGTAACCCTGGTCACTATACGTCCCATGATCCTTTAAGCACGTGTGCGGTTTAGGGTTTAGGGACGGAGCCTTGTCAGCTTTATAGGCCTAGGACTTCTTACTCTTGTCGCAGCTTCCACCCGCTTCTACCCCTCTATAAATCGTTTCGTTGAGTTTCCTAGAGAGATTTTTTCAAGAGCTCTACCTGGGGTTTCAGAGTTTAGGGTTCAAGGTTCTATGCCTTAAACCAAAACCGTAAACCCTAAACTCTAAACATGTAGCGCTGGTTTTCGGGGGAGTGTGGAGATCGGATCTGCAGTTGATGGTCTGGGTTGTAGGGTTTCAAGCATACTTTAAATGCAGTTTTTTTTTCTGGACCTGTTCCATGAAGGAACCATGTTGAAATACACGCTTATACATGTTTCTCCTGGGGTACTCCAAAACCCAGGGTGGATTTGCGTTTGGCTTGTGACTTCAGATTCTGGAGTGAAGGGTTCAGCGCAGGGATTCGGGATATGCTTAATATAAGGGGCCTAAATAACTACTAATACTACTTTGGGGGTTCCTTGTTGCAATTATAGTATAACGGGCCCCAAAACCCTATTCCAACTATTCCCATAATATAGTACCCCTATAGATCCCTTGTAGTAGCCCTTATAGACCCCGTTAAAGGAACCCGATTCTTATGAAGGCCTACAGTAACCCAGAGGGTCCATATACCCTACCTATGGAATTAGGCCCCCAAAAAACCATCCCAATTTTGGTTTTGGGGACCTAATTCCATAATGGTACGGTTGATGGACAAAATCCTGCATGACCTTAAGGACTCTAAACTATGGGAATTATGGTATATTGCTTATTATGGGTCATGCAGGATTTTGTCCATCAGCCGTAGTGTATGTGGGACCCTCTGGGTAATGATCTCCGAGCCGAGCCTGAGGACTGGACAGTGGACGCGATCTTCCTGTTGATTGGCATCAACGCATCCTCGTCGTTGAAGGGGTTTAGGGTTTAGGGTTTAGGGTTTAGTATTTATGGTTTAGGACCCAGAGGGTCCAAGTACCCAAATAGCAGGGTTTTAGGTCCCAAAAACCATTCAGAGTATGGATTTTGGGACCTAAAACCCTACTATTTGGGTACTTGGACCCTCTGGGGGATTTATGGTTTAGGGTTAGGGTGTAAGGTTTAGGGTTTGAAGGTTGTGCTGCATATAGGCTCCCCTCACCCGCAGTGGACAAGCATAGTCTTTCTGACTGTAAGGTAGATGCCATCGAATTGAGAAGTACTAATTATAGGGGCCTAAATAACTAATTAGTTACCAATACTAGTTCGGGGGTTCCTTATTATAAATTATCAATATCGTATAGTATACCCCACACCCTATTCTAATTATTAAGGACCCTATACCACTTCATCCAACTAGGTTCCTTGCCCTCTTGTCCTCGGGTAATAAAGCCTTTTGCCAAGAGATATTCAGTGTTCGTTCGTGTAGCAGTCGTCGTCGGCAACGGCAGCAGCAGTAGGAGCAGGATTGGGAATTGGGAGTTGGAACAGGGACAGGACCAGGACTAGGAGTACAAGTAGGAGAAGCAGCCGGAGCAGTAGCAGCAGCAGTAGAGTTTGGCATAAACTTTCAGCGATCTGCTTTCCGACTGAGGAAATTACGGGTTTTGGGTTTAGGGGTTTCCAAAACCCTTAAGCATAAACCCTGTCAACGGTCTGCTTTGCGACTGAGGCAATTATGGCTTCCATCCTGCTCCCCCTGTGTTTCTTCTTTTGGACAAAGATGCAGCAGAGCTGAATTCAGTTTAGGGTTTAGTGTTTTTGGTTGAGAGTGTAGGGTTTAGGGTTTAGGGTGGAGGCTTTTGGGTTTGGGAGTTGACGCAATCTGAGAGGTTCCTGTTCCTTTTTGGGCTGCCCTGCCTGATGCCGATATAGGGCCTGAGCAAATATCAATACTCTTCCTTAGGGGTTCCTCAAAACAGGCATGCTCTAATGTTTTCCTGAGTTTTAGAGGCCGGGTTGCATTTTGGCCTTCGATTTCGAGGCGTTTTGGGGTGACATGGAGTTACAATTCGAGGTACAACGACGAATCTTCTGCATCAGTCGATCAGCAGCTCACTACTACTACTACTACTACTACTACTACTACTACTACTGCTACTGCTACTGCTACTGCTACTGCTACTGCTACTGCTACTGCTACTGCTACTGCTACTGCTACTGCTACTGCTACTGNCTACTACTACTACTACTACTACTACTACTACTGCTACTGCTACTGCTACTGCTACTGCTACTGCTACTGCTACTGCTACTGCTACTGCTACTGCTACTGCTACTGCTACTGCTACTGCTGCTGCTGCTGCTGCTACTACTACTACTACTACTACTGCCACTATACTATATGATACGCATTATGTCATTACTAATGCCATCACCGCAAATGTTTCCATTCTTATACGTTTTTACCGTTGGTTTGTAAGAAGTCCACTATGACATAGGAGGCAAGCATGTTTGGTGCTGAGATGCCCAAACACGTTTAGGATTTAGGACTGAGGTCCAGATGGCTAAACTCTGAATCCGTGACCCCAAACCAAAACCCCAAACCCTAAACCTAATACTCATACTCAGCTACGCCGGTCATATCGCAGAGTACAAACCGAAAAAAGAATGATGCTCTCGCAGGCTTTGACCTAAGGAACTGACCCCTAAACCTTGACTGGCTAAACCCTATAGTAAACCCCTATATAAACTCTAAACCTTGCTCATAGTTCTTTGAATGCTCAGGGGTTTGACTTTAGGGAAAGGGTGCATGACAACCCACATTTCCACACCACCTCTCCACCTCCATGATGTAATCTCATGATCGAAAACCGAGAACTGGCGAATACTACAGCTGCAAAATTTGTGGGGCCGCATTGAGTATTAATTCATTTGATCCTTCACTTTCGGATAATTTTACCCAATACTATACCCCGATTAGACCCCAAACCCTCACCCCTAACTCCTAAACCTTGACCTAGACCCCCCAACTACCCTCTACCCCAAATTCACTATTAAGGACCATGAAGAGCGCCGCTTAAAGCTTCATGGGACTTAGTATCTTAAAGGGTTCCTTAAAGGGCTCCGGAAAAGGGATCCCTAAAGGTTCTATACGGGTTCTATGAAAGGGGTTTAGGGTTACTTCAAGGCTCATTGGACTTAGTAATTAACCAGGGTTCCTTAAAGATTCCTTCAAGGGTTACTAAAAAAGGGCTTCAAAAAGGTTCATGGGACTTGGTAACTAGGGTTCCTTAAAGGATTCCTTCAAAGGTTCCGTAGAATGGTTGCACAAAGGTTCATGGGAGGTAGCAACAAGGTCATTATTATTGAAACTAGACTATAGCTATAAGTAACCAGAACCACAAGTCAGGTACTTATAACCATACTTACTAAGTCCCATACCCTGCCATTATAGAACCCGTATAGATCCCTTCAAGGAACCCTATACTTACTCAGTCCCGTGATCTTTCAAGTAAGACCTGCGATTCTCCCGACGGCCAAGGTTTAAAGATGTTGCGGAGCTTCATCGTCAACTAACGTCCTTTAAAGTGCAGGACCCTGAGGGCCTGTGCAGGGTGTTGGGATTAGTGTTACGAACCTCCTTTATATGCAGGACCTCCCCCCAGCAATTTTTGCCGGGGTTTACGGTTTTGAAAAGCACCCTAAACCCTAAACCCTAAGTTCAGGCGGTTCAGGTTGTCAGATTTGGAGGATTTCAGTGGTCCTTGCTGAAGGGTTAGATTTGCGATGGAAGTGACCGCGCCATTGGGAGGTTCATTCAATAAAATACTTCCTGTAGAATATCGCCCCCAAGCCCTGTTCTAATGATGAAGATCCCTATGTTATATCCTACCTGTAGTCCTCAACCCTTGAGACATGTCGAGTAGATCATGGCTCTCATAACCCCTTCCGAAACCAGCCCAGAGCGCGAATTCATGCTGAAGCCCAGCTTGGCGTTCTTCTTGTTGGCTCTTAGGACTTTAACTTTTTGGGTTTCTATATGAACTATAATAAGGAGGCTAAAAGTTTAACTGTCAGGAGGGGTTCAGAAGTCAGCCAAGTAGGGGTCGAACAATTACTAATTGTTTGTTTAGTGGTTTCAGGGGTTAGCAGTCCCAAAAGCATTGCTCTCGATACCCGAATCTTATGGGTTTAGCAACCCTAAACCCTAAACCCTAAACCCTAAAACCCTACACCCTAAACCCTAAAGGGCTTGGGGTCTGGGGTCAGGGCCACAGAGGTCATCAGGGGTCTGTAGGTGGGGGTTTAGGGTTTAGGGTTTTAGGGTTTGGGGGTTTAGGGGTTTAGGGTTTAGGGTTTAGGGTTGTAGGGGGTTTATGGTTTTAGATAGATTCTTATTGGCCGTAAACTCAGCTTTTCAACTTTTGGGGCTCTTATAAGGTAGTCGGTTCTGAAAGTTTCAACTTTTATTTCCTTGGGTTTTGGGCCAGTGAGGATTTAGGGCTTTTGGAGTTCAGCTGTTTTGGGTCTTGTCTTCAGGCTCTGGGTTCGGGTGCAGGGCTTTGGGGTTAGGGCTCAGGCTTCCTAGTCCAGGGTCTACAGGGTTCCCTTAAAGGGTTACTATAAGGGTTCTATAAAGGGTTTAGGGTTTAGGGAATCGGACCCTAATGTGCAGTAAACCCCAAACAGTTGGAAACCGGATTAAGGTCAAATAGTGCTGGGATTCTTTATACATTACTCTTCAGGATAGAGGCTATTGGGTTTCCAACTTTTGGGCTTCTACTGAATAGGGTTTAGGACTCAGGGTTTAGGGCTCAGGACCACGACGACAACTCAATGAATTGATAGAAGAACGAGCTGTTATAAACCGAATAACCTTACTTTAAAATGCATCATTGAATCCTTCGAAGCGCAAACGCATTTATCAAGCCAATCTCGATAGCAACGATCCAGCGGCACCCTGAATCCCAAGCGATGCTCGGTTCCTACTCCCTAAATCCTGACCCCAAACCCTAAACCTTCAATCCCCAGCCAGATTTTTCGCCTAACTCCCGAGCCCCAAACTGCTGTATGTACTCCTTTCCCAAAAAGCCCCGGCTCTATCAGGAAAGCACGCACCACCATCCTTAAGTTTAGGGCAGGGTAAGATCGAGAAACATGGATGATGTACTCCCAAGCCTGGTGCGATTGTCAGTCCGTTGAAGCATATGCCATAATCGCCTTGTAACCAAACCACAAGCTCTACGCTCATGAACCCCAAACCCTAAAACCCTGTGAGTCCATCGATGGCCCAACATGGCTCATGCTGGTAAGAAACGTCGTA
Source organism: Symbiodinium sp. clade A Y106 (assembly GCA_003297005.1). Lineage (NCBI taxonomy): Eukaryota > Dinophyceae > Suessiales > Symbiodiniaceae > Symbiodinium > Symbiodinium sp. clade A. Next base: position 25,472 of record BGNK01004897.1, on the reverse strand, counting down.
CTAAAGGAACCTACATGAACAATACGGGCAGGAGACCAGCTGCTACTGCTGCACCCAGAGACACCGTGATCCGGCAACCGGCGCGGTGATTTCTTGCGACCGAAAGTTGATCTACGGCGTCTTGAAGAAGTGCCTAAGCTAGAGATTATAGGGGTTTAGGGTTTTGGGGTTTTGGGCCGCCGAAGGTCATAAGGTCCTTTAGGGTCATAGTAGTTGTGCAAGGTCAAGGGTGTCTTGAAGAAGTGCCTAAGCTAAAGGTTATCAGGTTTAGGGTTTATGGCTTTAGGGTTTAGGGTAGTAGCACGGTAATGGTGTCCTGAAGAAGTGCTTAGGCTGACAGTTTAAAAGGAACCTATAAGGGTTCTATAAGGGGGTTTTAGGGTCTACGGTGTCTTGAAGAAGTGCCTTTGCTAACACTAGGGGTTTAGGGTTAAGGGTTTGGGGTTTAGTACATCGTTCATAGTAGTTGTAAGGTTCAGGGTATCTTGAAGCAGTGCCTAATCTGAAAATTATAGGGTTTAGGGTGTAGGGTTTATGGCATAGGGTTTAGGGTTTATGGGTTTAGAGTTTATGGGTTTAGGGCTTAGGGTTTATCGTATAGGGTTTAGGGTTTAGGGTGGTAGTTGTAAGGTTATGCTCCAAGGACTCATATGTTAAGGCTCTTGGGGCCAAAGAACGGAGAACCAAGTTTCTCAACTATTCTGGTTTCTATGCACACTTCTTTCAAAAGACAGGTTTGTTGGGTCACAGCTAGGTTTCAGGTGTTGAGTTTTGGGTTCAGGACTAAAGATTTTAAGGTCTAGGCCGCAGGGATTAGGGGATTAAAGCTCAGTGACGGTAAGCCCTGAATTTCTTAAAAAAGCTTATACCCTAGACTCTAAACCCCTAAACCCTAAACCCTAGACCCATAGCCCTAAACTCTTAACCCTAAGCCCTACAGTCGACATTCCAAAACCAAAGCCCAAAGTCGCCTTGGGCTCAGTAAGCTCCAGCTTCCAACCCCAAACCCCGAGATCCCCTACCCTCCAGCCCGTAAGACTAGAATATCGATTTGGGATAATTCCTTAGGTCATCAGGGGTCTGTAGTTGGGGGTTTATGGTTTTAGATAGATTCTTATTGGCTGTAAGCTCAACTTTCCAACTTTTGGGGTTCTTATAAGGTAGTCGATTCTGAAAGTGGGATTCTTACTTTCCGTCATTGTTTAATGTCGAGCCCTACTTTGTTTAAGAAATTTGGACTGTCGCAATCGACACCTAGTGATGAAGCTTAATGAAGCCGGTGCCCTGAACTCCGGGTTTAGGATGCAGTTTAGTATGGATGGCTGAATACTAAGAGAGATCTTGTGGCGGAAGCATGAGACTAAACACCTAAATCCTAAATTTTCCTTAAACCCCAAACATCTGTTTATCCATCCCAAAACCCTGTACCCGAAGGCTCCCAAGGGGGACATGGGCTTTCTGGTGGAGGGTTTGGGCTTTCGGAGTTAATGTCTGGGGTCTCACTAAGAGGGTCCAGGAGCCTTAGAGTAAGCTCGAAACTCTGCAACCCCCGACGCCAGACCCTAAGAGCCCGAAACTTCAAACCCAACAACCCCCAAGAGCCCTTACCCTAAACCCTAGAGCATTGAAGCTGTCATAGAGAGAGCCCCTCGACTACAAGGGAGAGGTTTAAGGTTTAGGGGTTTAGGGTTGAGGGTTTAAGGTTTAGGGTTTAAGGCTTAGGGTTTTGGGGTTTCGCATAGCCTGAACCTTAAGTCCTTAACCGCGAGTCCCTTGTAGAAGCTTCAGATTACATAAAGGAGGCCTACCCCTAAACCCTTAACCCCTCTTAGAAGCCCGGCTCAGGAAGAACCTAAAGGCCAAAACTCCTAACCCCTAAACCCTAAAGGCCAAAACTCCTAAACCCCTAGCCCTGAAGCTCAAGACCCGAAGCCCTATACAGTAAACCCCATAAAGTTGGAAACCGGATTAAGGCCAAATAGTGCTGGGATTCCCTATACATTACTCTTAAGGATTGAGGCTATGGGGTTTCCAACTTTTTGGCTTCTACTGTAATNACAGTAAACCCCATAAAGTTGGAAACCGGATTAAGGCCAAATAGTGCTGGGATTCCCTATACATTACTCTTAAGGATTGAGGCTATGGGGTTTCCAACTTTTTGGCTTCTACTGTAATATAGGGGCCTAAATAATTACAAATACCATTGCGGCGGTCCTTATCATAATTATACTTGACAGGAGCCCAAAACCCTATTACTAATTATTAAGGCCCCTGTATGAACCCCTGAGCCGAGGTGGTATGGCGGGTCCAAGAAGAACTACCTCGAGGTTTTCAATGGTCTGGTCCGCGAACAGCTCCTTGGGTTTAGTGTAGGGGTTTAGGGTTCAGGGTTTAAATTTAGGGTTTAGGGTTACAGGGTTTAGGGCTCAGAAGACTTCCAGGGCTCATAGGGCCTGTGGGGTGTATCAGTTTTTCTCAGGCTTAGAGAATTATAGATTTTGGGGGGTTATATGAGATGCTGTCAACATTTTCGTGTCTTGGTTAAAAAACAGGCGGTTGTCGAAGATGGCAAATGCTAGCGGTAACTTGTAAGCCATCGTGGAGGATACTGTTGATGGACAAAATCCTGCATGACCCTAAGGACCCTAAACTATGGGAATTATGGTATATTCCTTATAATGGGTAATGCAGGATTTTGTCCATCAACCGTAGGACATAAATTAGGGTGTAGGTTTTGTCGGATTTTGGCGGTTCGCGAGTTTATGGAGCTCGCAGGTCTCATAGGGTCAGTAGGGTGTGCAGGAGCCTAGGGGGTTTATGTGGCTTATAGGGTTTGAAGGTTCTAAAGGGTTGGGGGTAATAGGGCTTAGAGAGCTTATAGGGCTTTTGGGGTTTATTGGGTTTGGGCTTAGTAGGGCTTGTATATAAGGTTTAAAGAGTTTACAGGCTTATGAAGCTTGCAGGAGAGTATAGGGTTTGCAGGCTTCGGGGTTGCTTAGTGGGGGGTCCCCTAAATTAGGGCCCTTCCAAAAAGAGTTCTTTTGGGCTTATAGGCAGAAGTTATAAGGGTTCTACAAGGACCAAGGATTCTGTAGCTTGATCAGGGCTCTGCTGGGGTTTTACGATGTTCTGAATTCTAAAAGGGCTCTAAAAGGGTTGTATATTTATATATATAATATAACATATTATATATAATATAACATATTATATTTATATTATATTATATTATATTATATAGAGAGAGAGGGAGAGAGAGAGAGAGATGTGTGTCAAAGGATCTCAACGGTTTGAAGCCCTCTGGATCCGAAGAGAGCAGCCAGTGCTCTGAAACTAAACGGCATGGGTTTAGGGTTTGGGGCTCGTATCAGATTCGGAAAAGGGGACTGCCCAATCTGCCGCAAGTTGTGAAGGGCGGAATTTTGTTGAAACCTGCAGCTGTCCAAGCCTTCCAAGTGAAAACTCGCAACCTGCACACACTGGCAGAGCCCAATGCTTTTTTAAGTAGTGCTGATGCTCATGCTGCTGCTGCTGCAAGCGCTAGCTGCTAGCTAGCACGACCAAAAGCTCAACATAAACCCCCAAACCCCAAAGCCCGCAAAACCCGCACGACCCTTGTAAACAACCAAAACAACCTAACGAACCCCCAAACACTCAATGCCCTGACGCCGCGAGGGGTCCCTACCCTAAGCTCGACACCCTCAACCCCAAAATCCCTACGCCCAACCTCTCAGGCTCTCATTGCCGATCCAGCGCCGAGGGCCCAGATTTTTGCAGAAGCAATTTTGTGGGCTTCTGGGCCTTCGGTTTCTGGGTGTTCAAGATTTCACAGTATTGGGGCGTAGGTTCTCGCGGGCTTGCAGTGTGGTGGAGGTTCTAGTGGCAAAAAATCAAGTCTTACTACAAGTAGTAGGAATAGGGTTCCTGCAATTTCAGAAGAGACTGTGCAGCACCACCTCACTTGTATTTTTTGGTAGGTTGCTCAGGGGGGTATCGGAGGCTTAGGGTTTAGTCGTTTGCGAAGGTTTACGGTCTAGGGTTTAAGCTGTGTCGAGCATTCATGGGCATGGTGTGGTGTATGCCAGCAAAGCCCCCGCTGCCCGGAAGAAGGCAAACAAACAAGCCACCATCCATAAGACAAGTTCCGGTGATGAACGTCTTCAATTCACATACTGCTTCGAGGCAATTGACCCAAGGCAGCATGCCTATGGAATCTTCGGTTCAAGCACCGATGTGTCCACAGGGCCTGAACTGGCAAGGCCTTCCAAAACAACGGCTGCAAGCACGACTTGATCACGCGGCTCGTCCTGGCCACAGTTTGCGGCAACGTGCTCAGCGCCCTGCGCCCGCGGACGTGCCAGGCGTACCTTGCGATCAGCATGCCCTTACAAACTTCAGCAGGGGCTGTGGAGTGGTACATTAAGCAGCAGGCGACAAGCTCCAGAGGAGTTGTTTTTGAACAGTATCACCTAGGACCTAGAGTATAAGCCCTTATTCCCTTTTTCTAGGGTTCAGGTTCCCTTATAAGCCCCTTTAAACCAAAAATATGCACCCTTTTTATTCCTAGGTTACTCTTAGGTCTAGTCACTGATGATGATGGTGATGATGTTGATGATGCGGCAACAGCGAGGGCGGTCGTGATTCCTACCAATGATTACCAATGTTTATGCGACTACGTGACTTCGGGTACTCGGAGGCCAGAGAGGGTTTTCCCTGAATATATGCATACACTACGCAGATATGTACAACCGATAATAATAAGAGTAATAATATATGTATATATATATATATATGTGTGTATGAGAGACACACATAGCTAGCTAGCAGTAATTAAGTAGGTAGGTATGTAGACAAATATATCGGTAGACTCGCGCGTAGATCGATCGATGGGTAGAGAGGTAGATAGATAGAGAGATAGATAGGTAGATAGAAAGGTTGGGGGATAGATGGATGGACACACCCGTTTTGTGCCTCATGTGTATGTGCATATGTACATGTACATGTACATGCATACAAGCATACATACATACATACATACATGCATACATACGTACAGTTGTAAGCGTGTACAGCTGTGTGTAGATGCCAGTGTGTGTGTGAGTCATTGGGTAGAGTGTGGGTATTGACACACAGATGCGGCCAGCATCGTTTTCAGCAAATGGGATGTGCAAGTAGGTGGTTGCACGCATCTTCGCACATCTGTTTACGTATAAATATCTGTATTTGTACACAGTTAGATAGGCAGAAGCCGCATTAAGCAACAAATGCACATAGAGCCAAACGCAATGAGCATGCATACATACATGCATGCATGCATGCATACATGCATACACGCACATACATGTGCACATACTCATCCATCCATCCATCCATCCATCCATGCATACTTACTTACGTACATACATGCATACACAAGTTGTGTACTTATATGTACATTATGTATATGTATATGTATGTGTTCATGTGTTTGTCTATATGCATATGTAAATATAGATGTAGATGTATACGTATATGTATATGTACAGTTGCTGTTGTTTCTGTACGTGTATACGTTAATGTGTGTACATTTGTACACATGCGTGTGTATGTATATTTATGTATATATATATATATATGTATATATATATATATTTGTGCTTGACCAGTCAGTCAGAATGCTGGTATGGATCATGGGAGGGGGGCGTGACCATATATATATATGTATATATAGCATATATATATATACTATCTTCCCGGGTAGATTTCGTTGTGGGCTATGGGGCTCTCGCGCACACCCCAAGCCCTGATGGCACACCCGACAGCTCTCATGGATCCTAATATGTTCCTTACTTGGAGGATCATGGGACTTAGTAAGTATGGTTATAAGTACCTTAACTGGGGTTATAAGTAGTTATAAGTATGTTACCTTAATTATAACCCTAGTTACTAAGTCCCATGATCCTCTAAGTAGCAATCTAAGGACTTAAGGCTTTTGGGCCCAAAGACCATACTACATAAGGCTTTTGGACTGGTTTGATGCCCAGGGGTTGGGGTTAAAGGGCCAGGGTTTCTCAATCAGGTTCCCAATCAGGGTTGTGGGGTCGCCCCCGAAAAATTCGAGGCCATGCCCACTAAGTACCCCTGAGACCCGAAACTCTTTAAACCCGTCGTACCCTGAAAAGCCTAGTGAAACCTTCAAAACCCTCATGACACCCCAAAAAATCTATTAAACAACTATGATGATAGCAACACTTTAAACTCACTGCTTGTCCCAGGTTAAGTTACATAAGGCTGAAGTGGATCAAGCATATTTATATAAGCCCTAAACCAAGCAGTTAACCCTATAGGTATATAACCGAAACCCCAAGCCCAAAACCAGAAACCCAAAACACTAAACCCCTAAGCCCTATACTCTATACTCTATACGCTATACTCTATACTCTATACTCTATACTCTATACTCTATACTCTACATACTATGCTATGCTATACTAAACCCTAACCCAGAAACCCTTAATCCACAATACCCTCAACCCTACTATATAAACCCTTAACCCCCAAGCCCTTAAACCCTAAAACCCTATATCCCTAAACCCTAAACCCCAAGCCCAAAACCAGAAACCCTACCCCCTAAACCCTCAACCCTTCCTTAAAGCACGAAAACCAGAAACCCTTGAATCCGGTCAAGGCAAGCTTCAGGACAATACCTTGCTTCTGCAGTACCTGGCGGCCGCAGGGCTGGCCCCTTCGTGCATATCATCCGGGGCTCGGATTTAGGGTTTGGGGGTTTAGGGGTTTAGGGTTTAGGGTTTAGGGTTTAGGGTTTAGGGGTTTAGGGTTTAGGGTTTAGGGGTTTAGGGGTTTAGGGTTTAGGGGTTTAGGGTTCAGGGTTCAGGGGTTTAGGGTTCAGGGTTCAGGGGTTTAGGGTTTGGGGTTTAGGGTTTGGGGATTTGGGGGTAGAGAGTTTGGGGTTTAGGGGCTAGGGTCTAGGGTTTCGGGGCTAGAGTTTCAGGGTTCTGTGATAATTAGTGTAGTAGGCCTGTGAGGGAATCCATTGGGGTTCCTTTCCAAATTTGTAGCGGGTTTAGGATAGCCCCAAATCCTGGGATTTCTTAGAATGTTTCGTGATAGGGCTTGGTCGCAGGGTTTAGGGGCTTTTGATTTGATTTGGTGTATAGAGGTTGATTTGTGAGATTCTCCCGCATCGTCCCTGTAAACGGGTTGCGGATCAGGGGGTTTAGTCGGTAGGTTAGAAGTTGTAGGTACGGTCATGAATAAGTGGCCCCAGTTAGCACACTTGCTACCCCGACCATAGAGTACTTACTTGTGAGCCTTATGACCCGCCAAGTCTGCATGCGATTAAATCGAACCTCCAGATCCAGAACGCGGGACTTGCATTCCCAGACTTACTTCCTGGACCTTCGGAATCTCCGCACCCCTGAGCCGCAAGTTTGGGGTGGTGACGATGTTCATTCTATCCTCCAAAAAAATGAAATTTAACAAGATGCTGAAACACGCTGCCTACAGCACCTTCGTAAATGCCTCCCCGGTAAACTCTCTGCAATACCCTGACAACCCCCCACATTATGCCAGCCTTGTTGAATCATACACTTAGTAGCTGAGTTTAACCTGCTGGGGTTTATATAGTCCTACCATATTTGGAAAGGTTAACCTTTGTTGAATTAGGGTACTCAGCCCCAAAGTACAAAGGTGGAGACTCCAATCTCAAATCCCCGCAAAAGACAAGGGGAAGCGAGGCTACACTTAGTAAGCCCCCAGCCAACAATCCGATCCGAAGCCGCTGAATATAGGGTCCTTAACATTAATTACAATACATACTATCTTGGGGGTTTCCTTATTATATATAGCTATAGTATACTATACCCCTAAACCCCATTCTTATTAAGGCCCCAAAATTAGTTCTACTGACTTCTGGTCCAAGTGCCCAAACATGCAGTAGGGTTTTGGAACCCAAATGTTACTCTCTGAGTGGTTGCTGTCATTTAAAGCCCTCGTGCGGGCGTTTCCCAAATTAGGGGACCCTAATATAGTTCCCTAAATAGTAGAATCCTTACTATAAGGACCCCAAAATACGGTACCCCTTATTTTCGGAAAGCCCCATACTGGGGTACTGGGACCTTCTGCGTAGATTCCTAACACCGACGTCCAAGGCGGCTATCTGCCCCTTCTTCGCTATGTGGATACCGAGACTGGCACGGTCGTACGCGGAAGAAGGCAGCTCCTGGGGACGGGGACATCGTACCCTACTTGGAGGATCATGGGACTTAGTAAGTATGGTTATAAGTACCTTAACTGGGGTTATAAGTAGTTATAAGTATAGTTACCTTAATTATAACCCTAGTTACTAAGTCCCATGATCNGAGGATCATGGGACTTAGTAAGTATGGTTATAAGTACCTTAACTGGGGTTATAAGTAGTTATAAGTATAGTTACCTTAATTATAACCCTAGTTACTAAGTCCCATGATCCTCTAAGTAAACCCCTAAACTTAAACCCTGACCCTGAACCCTGAACCCCAAACCGTAAGTTGTCTAACTCTAAGGCCCTAAGCCCTGAACCCTAGACTAAACCCCAATTAAAGACACAGCACCTGAATCCATTCCCGCTATGAGTTGAGGAGTTCACCTTTTTGTTTTGGGAGTATCACCGTTGACCGTAAAAAACGTAATAAACCCCACACCGCAGGCCCTGAAACCTGACATCTACCCTAAACTACCAAACCCCACATTTTTGTAGGTTCTTATTATATACCCTAGCATGGAATTTATAGGGACCCTACAAAAAAGGTAGGTTTTGGTAGGCCAAGGTATGGTTTTGGGGACGTGAGCTTCGGTTCCGGGGTTCCCCGAGCCACAGTCGAGTAGTTTGGTCTCGGCTTTGGACGCCTTGTTGCATTTTGGTTCTGAATTCATACGATTTAGGGTTTAGGGTTGCTTGCCGGGCTTTAGTGCTTTAGGCAAGGGTTGAGGGTTTAGGGTGGTATTAGGTTTAAGGCTTTTGGCTTCAGGGTGGTATCAGGACAGGGGTTTAGTTTAGGGTCGGGTCCTTAAGGTAATGCAGGATTTTGACCATCCGTATGTTGGGGTTTGGGGCTGATCTGGCTGAGCGCTGAGCTATTGGAGCCTGACGAGCCCGTGCGCGTCGTATGTCCCGAAGCCTTCATCTTCGACACCTGGGCGTTTCGGGCTCTGGGGTGTACCTAGACCCCCCAAGTACCCTTTAAAGGGCTCTGATATTTCTCATTAAGAGGTAATTCGGGGCTACAATAAAGGGTAGTTGGGGGGGTCTAGGTAGGGTTCAGAGTTTAGGGTTTCGGGGGTTTGGGGGTTTAGGGGTTGAGGGTTTAGGGAGTAGTACCCTTTTGCCCTCTTTAGGTTAGGATCCTCTGATTAAAACCGATGAGTAGGAAAAAGGGTCCCCTTATTAAGACTTAGAAGGGGCTACTCTGGAACCTAGTAATAGAGAAGTCCCATGATCCTTTAAGTAGACCTTAAAACCCCTCTTATAGAACCCCTTATAGATCCCTTTAAAGGATCCACCTAGCTACGACACCGAAGACCTGGAAATTGGATTCCAAGTTTTGGCGTTAGGGTTTTAGTGCAGCCTAGACTGCCATGGTCTACCTCTTGGTAAACCTTAACCTGAAATTCATAGGGACCCTACAAAACAGTAGGCTTTGATAGGTTAAGGTCCGAAACATGATACCCTAAACCCTAAACCCTAAACCGTGGAAGGTTCGATTGGACTTCTGCGAAGACTCCAGCCGAAGGTCGGCTGTAACTTGCGGTGTTCGGATTTAGGTCGTGATCCCAAAGTCATCAATTTAGAGTTTAGGGTCAAAGTTGGATTTGGGGTTTAGGCCTCCTAAACCCTAAACCCTAAACCCCTAAACCCTAACTCAGCCACTCCGAAGAAAGTATACCAAGCCCTATAAAGCCTTGGGCTCGGGATGATAAGGGGTCAGGCGGCCCGCATTGGGCTTCTTGTGGGTTTAGGGCCTGTGTAAGCAGCCCATAGGAACCACTTTCCAATCATAAAGGCCCTATGTTAAGCTAGAGTGTTCACTCAACTCCTCACAAAGTAAACCCTAAACCCCTAAACCCCTAAATCCTAAAGCCCTAAACCCTAAAGCCCTAAACCCCCAAACCCCCAAACCCTAGACCCTAAGCTCCTCAAACGTAAGCCTAAAGGAGTCGAGGTATTCCAACAAGGGGGCCAATCAGTCTGATGGGGTTCCTTTCTAGACCCCAAAAAGTTGGAAACGGGAGTACCTTAGGGTTCCCTTAAAGGGTTATTATAAGGGTTCTATAAAGGGCTACTTACTATAAGGGTTCTATAAAGGGCTACTTACTATAAGGGTTCTATAAAGGGCTACTTACTACAAGGGTTCTATAAAGGGCTACTTACTATAAGGGTCCAATTCAAGGGTTTAGGGTTCAGGGAATCGGACCCTAATTTGTGGTAGACCCCAAAAAGTTGGAAACCTGATAAAGGACAAATAGTGCTGGGATTCCCCATACCTTACTCCTAAGGACTGAGGCTATTGGGTTTCCAACTTTTTGGCTGTTACTATGAGGTGTTACTCGATTTTAGGTGTTTGGGGTTGTTGCGGTGTAGAGCCTTAGGGCTTATGTAAGGTATTCGGTTCTGGGATTCTGTATTTAGTAACTTAGGCTGAAACCTGTGTCATAGGAGAGTTCCGGAAAACGGGGACTCGGTTTTCGGCTCGGCCCGGCACAGCAGCTTCCTTGATTTCGGGTACATAGATTGGCTACCCCGAATGGGCTGAACCCCCTATGTATTCTCGGCTGATAGACTAAACCTTGCTGGTAACGACCTCGAACTATGAGACTGATATTTTGGGTCATTCCCCCTCCCAGTAACTGTCCTTAAAGGGGCCTTATTAGGGGGGCTATTATAACTCCTATTACCATTATGGTAACAGTTACTGTAAGGGGGAATGACCCAACTGATATTACATTTCTTAAGATGGGAAATGCAGGCTTTGGTCCATCAGCAGTATTGTTGATCCACTGGTGGCTGGCTTCCCGCCCCCTACATCCCTGAACCCGGGACCCAAGTGCTCACGTTGCTTAAATCCTGGACCCAGAAGAGTTGAAGGGCTTAGGGATGTTTGTGCGGTTCAGGGGTGGATTTTGAGCTTTTTGTTGATGGAAGTTAGGATTTAGGACACTTGACTTTGGTGTTTAGAGTGTAAGGTTCTTCAGGTTCGAGGAAATGATTAGACATGGGATGGCCATAGCACTATGCCCTAAACCCCGCCAGTTGCTATGTGAATATTCGAGAGCAGGCCCCGAAACCCTATTCTAGTTATGTTTTTGTAAGTGTTTTGAGTTGGGAGTGTCCGAAGAAGGGGCCCTCATAGCCTAAAACTAGGATCCTTATTCTATGCACCATGGATCTTCAGCATTCTTCAGCTCATCATTATACAACATGGTTACTGTCGTTCAAACATGTTCGAAGGTGGATCTCATCGGGGCATGGAACGGATGCAGGAGACGCACAGTGTTTCCTTACTCCGCATGAACTCCGCAAGCCGACGATGACAGCTCCTACGTTGAGCGGCCAGGGGTACCACCCTGAACCCCAAATCGCTAAACACGGCTTATCAGCTGCATGTGGTCCTGCAAAGTATCTTGGACCTACTGGCAGGAATTCGGAAAGCTCAGCTTAGTTTGCTCGGCGCCTGTAAAGACAGGGCTCCCAATGATATTCCACGGCAGGGTCAAACGGCCCTAAGTGGTACGTAGTAGACAGTAGGTTTCTATAGTAGGAGCTGCTATTATGTTTTGAGCTTAAGCCACACAGAGAGCTACAATGAAGCACCCAATCTGCCGCCCATAAACCTTAACCCTCAACACGGCCCCAACCCCTGGAAACAAAGCATTCCTGTATTGTCCCAGTTTGCTTAACCAAATATCCAGGGCTCTGAGGACTCATATATTAAGGCTTTTGAAATTTTGGGGCGCAAAGACCATACTGTGTAAGGCCTTTGGGCTATTTTGATCCCCAGGGTAGCAACCTAAACCATAAACCCTTAAAGCCGCACTTAAAGACCTAAACCCTAAATCCTGAACCCCCAACCCTATACCCTACATATACCCCACAGCAAGACTTCTGGCAGGTCTACTTGATCCTGCTTGTCCTCTGCATGCTGCACGTCAGTGTTCCCCGGAATGCCACCATCTGTAGGGCGAAGGATTCAGGGCCTCAATTCGTATTCTGGGGCTTATATAACCCTAAGCCCTAAATCTGAAACCCTACCCCTCCAACCCAACCTGAAGCCAGAGAACCCCAAGCCTTACATCCCACACCCCAAACCCTTAAACCTGAAGCCTTAAACCTTGAATCCGAAAGCCGAAGCCACGAACCCCAGACCCTAAGCCTTAAAACCCAAGCCGTGAACCATAAACCCGAAACGCTAGACTCTAGACCCTGAAACCCGAAACCTTCCACCCTAGACTTTTCGACCCTAACCCGGCAACCTGAAATCTCAAACCACAGCGCTAGACCGAGGTTGCTGATGTAGGAACCTGATTAAGAAACCTTGGGCCTTTATTTGGGCTCCTTCTATGAATCCTACTATTTCGGGGTTATAGGCCCAGGATTTGTTAATCAGGTCCCTACATTAAACCCTAAACCTTAAACCCTAACCTTAAACCTTAAACCCTAAACCCGAAACCCTAACCTTAAACCCTAAACCCTAAACCCTAACTTTAAACCCTAAACCCCAAACAGGTTCCTACTTTCCTTTGGTTTGTTGTTGACTTTGGGACACGAAGCCCCGGGCCGGTGTTGAGCTTTTTGATTTTTTCAGAAACTGGGCTTTGCAGTACCATACTTTAATACTTTTTTCTAAAAGGAACCATTATGAAATAAAAGTTTATACTTTTTTCTCCCTGGTTACTTAAAAGCCCAGGAAAAGGGATCCTTTCCACGATTAGAAAAGGGGCCTGGGGTTTCTTTTTAAAGGGGCCTATAGGGGTTACTATAAGGGATCTATAAGGGTACTATAATATAGGGGCCTAAATAATTTCCTATACTATTTTGGGGGCCCCTTTTTGTAATTGTAGTATACTTGGCCCCAAAACCCTACTCTAATTATGAAGACCCCTATAGTACAGGGATCCCCTTCCACAATTGTCGTCTAACATAGCATGGCCCCCCCTTTCCGAACAAGAAAACAGTTTAATCATGAGGGCCACCATAGTACCCTAAGCCCTAAACTAGGGTCACTACCCGAGTCCGCCAAGCCCTACGTCCTGAAGCGCCGAACCGGGAGCTTTCGGCATCAACAAGGGGTTTCCGGTTTAGGGTTTCTGGGTTTTCAGGGTTTTAATGCTTTATGGGTTTCAGGTTCTAGGGCTTAAGGGTTTCGGGCTTTAGGGTTTTAGGTTTTAGGATGTCGGGTTTAGGGCTTTAGGGTTTCAGGTTTTTAGGGTTACTTTAAGAAGGTTCCTTTCAAAAGAGTCTATAAGTGTTACTATAAAGGAGGGTTACAATAAGGGCTTTAAGGCAGGCGCCTAAAACAATTAGTAAGATTGTTCTTTAACGTTTTCTTGTTATATGTGAACCACGACCCCATTGACAAACTTTTGCAGTCCCTATGTTACAATCCTCAAGACACAGCCCAAAGCTAAATGCTTCTTAAGTAAGAATGCTTGGACATTCAAAACGTTGGCAACGATGGAATGTTTTTAATTTTTGCTGTAATGCTCACATTAGTGGTCTTGTGAGGCCCTGACAGAAAAGCCCAGCCAAACCTCCCGTTTTTGCAACATCCCTCACGTGAGCTGACTTACCCCGAAGCCTCAGCAAGGCCTGTGTGTCCAAGCAATGCAGCCAAGCCTTTGAAGCCAACGCCAACAAAATCCCTAAACCCTGATCCCTAATCCCTCAACCCTAGACCCTAAACCATAGCAAAGGTGCTCATCGGCAAAGCCGGAGTTGACCTGGCCAGTTGCTTCAATCAAATTCTCTTGGCCTGTGGGCAGGTGCCACGACTTCTCATGTTAATATAGGGCCCAGAGGCTCCTCATATACTACCATTATTGGAATTACGTCCCAGAAGACCATCCTTGATATGGCTTGAGGGACCTAATTCCATAATGGTGGTATATGAGGAGCCACTAGGGGGGCCTTAATAGTTAGAATAGGGTTCCTTGAAAGGGTTCCCGTTTAAAGGGATCTACATATAAGGTGTCTTTACGGGATCTTGAATATTAGTGCCCTTCTAGAATATAGTGTTTGTAATTATTTATTCCCCTACATTCGGCCATTTAGGGTCTACGGTCCTAGGATTTAGGTTCTGACGGTTTACAGTGTAGGGTTGAAGGTCCAGCGTTTGGGCGTGTGATCCAACACATCTGCTGCTGCTGCTCCAGCTGCTTTGCCTCTCCTCCAGCTACTACTCTTCCACTACTCCTCCTCCTCCTCCTCCTCCTCCTACTACTACTACTACTACTACTAGGGTTCCGTGCCTCCTGGCGCCTGGTAGTTTTGAGTGGTCGAGTGTGTAAAATGCTGGGTTTTTAGTATTTTTTAGAAATTGTAGTTAAGCCAACTTCAAACGAACTAATTGTTCGGGCTTATGATGATGATGATAAGGATGATGATTATGAGGATGATGAAGAAGATGGTCAGGTTAACGTTCATGTCACTGCCTTTGGCGATCATGCCCAAAACACTGGTATTTACGGCAGTTTTTGCTCTTTGTACAACAGCTTGCGGTCAACCATGTCGTTATTATCCCCACCCACCCACCCCCCGGCACAACAGCAAAACGCCCAAAACGCCCAAAAACGCAGAAAAACAGAGGTTAACACCAGGCGCCTGGAGGCGCGGTTAGCTACTACTACTACTACTACTACTACTACTACTACTACTACTACTACTACTCCGACTCCTGCTACTACTACAACTACAACAACAAGTACTACTACTACTACTACTACTACTACTACTGCTACTGCTACTACTACTACTACTACTACCACGACGACGACTACTACTACAACTACTCCTACTACTAGTGCTGCTACTACTGCTACCTATTACTACTAGTACTCCTACTGCTACTGCTACTGCTACTTGTGAAGCACGGTAACTGGTCTTGCACTTACCTCACACAGAGTGGCAAACAAAGCACCGCAGCCGCTTTTTGCTTCGTGAGTTCGCAACACGCTCCCAGTCCCTAGGCAGCACCGGGCCGTACGACCGACCGCAGGTGCGCAACTCAAGAGCTACACACCTACAGCTGCCGTGCACACTTGGCTCGCGTTGCGAACTCGCGAAGCAAAAAGCGGCTGCGGTGCTGTGTTTGCCACTTTGTGTGAGGTAAGTGCAAGACCAGTTACCGTGCTTCACATACTGCTACTACTGCTACTACTACTGCTACTGCTGCTACTACTACTACTACTACTACGACGACTACTACCACTACTACTACTACTACTACTGCTACTACTGCTACTACTGCTACTTCTACTACTATACTACTACTACGGTTGCCCGAAGTTCTGTCAGCACGAATATGTGAAAACCAAAAACGGTTCTGACTGGCGAGGTCGCAACCGTACTAAGCAAAATGAGCTGAAAGAACGGGAACGATAGTCACAGTTCGCGATCATGGCATCTTATCAACACGACGACTCCAAGGTGACCCTACACCCTAAGCCTTGAACCCTAAACCCTGAACCCTAAACCCGAAGAACAAGCTCCCAAAGCCCCAATCCTAAGCTCCGAAACTCCCAAACACTCAGAGCCCTGAGGCATGCTTCGAGACGCTGATGTGCCTGATGCTGGGCTCTTCTTAGGGAGTTGAATTTAAGGTAAGATACCATAACAGAGATCTATAGGGGCTCCTTTAAGGGATCTTCTTGAGGGATTTACTTTAAGTTACCAGAATAAGGATCTATAGGAAATAATATGGTTTCCTTACCTGATGCTGGGCTCTTCTTTTGGAATTTACCCTATTCGGGTTTAGGGTTTTAAGGTTTGAGGTACCATAAGGCATCTATAAGGGTTCCTTTAAGGGTTTAGAGTTTTAGATAGGATCTATAGTAAATAATATGGCTTCCTTACCTGATGCTGGGCTCTTGTTAAGGAACTTAATGTAAGTTACCGTAATAGGGATCTATAGGGGCTCCTTTAAGGATCTGCAAGGGTTCCCTGGGCTCTTCTTAAGGAATTTACATTAAGTTACCAGAATAAGGGTCTACAGCAGACAATATGGTTCCTTACCTGATGCTGGGCTCTTTTTGATTTTTAGGGAGTTGAATCCACGTAAGATACCATAATAGGGATCTATAAGTCTATAAGGGCTCCTTTAAGGGATTTGTAAGGGTTCCTTTGAGGGTTTAGGGTTTTACGGTTTAAGTTACCATAATAAGGATTTATTGTAAAAAGAATATGGTTTCCTTATTATGGTAGCTTAAATTGAATTCCTTAACAAGAACCCAGGATGCTCTGGTTCCCCTTTAGCGTGAGCATGTTCATGACGGACGAGAATAGCTACCTCCCGGCCGTGACTCTCGGATTCTTGGCTCCGGAAGAAGTACGGTTGAGGGTTTATGGGTTTAGGGTTTTTGGGGCCGTTTAGGGCCCATAGGCTTAGGGCTTTTCAGTTTAGGAGTCAGCCATAAGGGTAGTTTAGGACTCAGCCTTAAGGGTTTAGGGCCGTTATGGGCCGTTAAGGGTTTATAGGCCTGGGTCTCCGACGTCTAGGGTTTGGGATTTCTGCAAGGTTTAGGGTTTATTTTATACCTGGGGATCCAAAACTGGGCTTTGGAGTACCATACTTTAATACTTTTTTCCTTAAAGGAACCATTATGAAATAAAAGTTTATACTTTTTTCTCCCTGGTTACTTAAAAGCCCAGAAAAACCTATTGTTTTAGGGTTAGGGTCTACAGTTAAGGGGTCAGAACCTACTTTTTTTGCAGGACTTTGGGGATACAGCTAGGGTTTAGGGCCGTTCAGAGCTTAATTATAGGCTTAGGCCTCTTCAGTTTAGGATTCAGCGTTAAGGGTTTGGTCATTCAGGGGTTTTTCCGTTTCCAAAGCCTTTGCCTGAAATCCGGCACCCTAGCCCTAGCACTGAATCCGGGAAGCGCTAACCCCCCAAAGAGTACCAGATTCCCTGCTGTCTCAACGCCTGCCTGGTTTAAGAACCTGAGTTAATTATAATGAGGGCCTGGGGGCCTACGAACACGTCGAAAGGGGCCATGAGGGTAGGTGATGAGTATCCCAAACATCTTGCAACCATCAAGCCCGAAAAACACGTCCAAAAACCCTAAACTATTGAACTCGGTGGAGTTACAAATTGGAAAACGGTCCCTAATATTTTAAACAGTAAATAGCAATCATAATGAGGGTCCTTAGAATGGAGACCCTCAAGTCAGGTATCCCTGTTTCAGAACCCATTGTCAACCCTCATAGAGCCCCAAAAAACCCTAAACCCTGAACGCTATACTAAACCTGGTTTAGGGTTTAGGGTTTAGGGTAGACCTTAACCCTAAACCCTAAACCCTACAGCCTTAGGGTTTAGGGTTTAGGGTAGACCTTACTTAACCCTAAACCCTAAACCCTTGACCCCCCACTGCAAAGGAGCCCTGCGGGCTCTAGAAACCCAGACAGGTTTAGGGTTTTGATGCCGGAGCCTCACTCAATTGTTACTAATACGATGATTCAGGGTTCCTGATGAATTAATTATATATATATAGTTACTAATACGATTATTCAGGGTTCCTGAATATATATATATATATATATATAGAGTATGATGTGCCCCAACACCCTACTCTAATTATGAAGGCCCCTACACTAGACCCTTGAGCCTGCTGGAACAGGAACGTTGATAAAGCACCCCCCCCAAATCGTAAAACCTAAACCCGAAACCCCAAAAGCAAAACCGTACATACTAAACCCCTGAACCCCTCAACCCCAAACCCCTGAACTTTAAACCCTCCTCTAACTTATCCCAAAGGGTCCAATGTGCTTATATCCTTAAGCCATAGTTGCAAGTCCTACTATAGAAGCCCAGTTTTCTATTGTGTAGATACTAAGGACCCTTTGAGCACAGGCAGGAATGATACTAACAGTTCAGGCCCCTCTGCTCCGCGCCATAAGCTCGCGAGATCCGTCGTCCGACCCTACAAATGATACTTCCCACGATAGATTCTTATTTTCAACCCTAAACCCTAAACCCTAAACTTAGGTATACTTAGGCCTTAAAGGAGTTCCTGTATAATTACTCTAAGGTCTATGTGTAACTTTTTAAGACTACATAGGTACAGTAGCCATGGGGCATGTGAAATCGAAGCTCTGTACCACACTCTTTGGGCACCGTGGCCAAGCGTGGCCTAGACCCTAAGCCCTTAGCCGTAATCCCTAAACCCCGAGCCTTTATTAGGGTTTAGGGTTTAGGGCATTAATCCTGAAAACCTAAGCCGCATTTGCTGTGAGGTGTCCTCTTCCTCGTGGATATGTACCTTTTTACCCGAGCCTTACCAAAGCCTGCTTTTGCAAGAGGACGATTGGGGTGAGGGTTGATAGATTTCGGGTTTGGGGTTGAGGGTATTAAAGCTTCAGGACCTGAGAACCGTTTCGAATTTTTATGGTTCAGGGTCGGGGGACCCTGAACCTCAAACCCCAAACCCTAAAACCCTAAGCCAACCCTAAAACCCCAAACCCTGAAACCCTGAACACCAAACCCCAAACACTAAAACCCAAAACCCTAAACCCCAAACCCTAGAAACCCCAAACCCCAAAACCCCAAACCCCAGAAACCCAAACCCTAGAAACCCAAAACCCCAAACACCCTAGAAACCCAAAACTCCAAACCATAGAAACCCAAACCCTAGACACCCTAAACCCCAAACCCTACAAACCCCAAACCCTAGAAACCCCAAACCCTAGAAACCCCAAACCCCAAACCCTAGAAGCCCCAAACCCTAGAAACCCAAAACCCCAAACCCTAGAAAACCCAGAACCCTAGAACCCTAGAAGCCCTAGACACCCCAAACCCTATAAACCCAAAACCCCAACCCCTAGAAACCCAAAAACGCAAACCCTCGAAACCCTAAACCCTAGAAACCCAAAACCCTAGAACCCTAGAAACCCTAGAAACCCCAAACCCTACAAAGCCCAAACCCAACCCTAGAAACCCCAAACCCTAGAAACCCAAAACCCCAAACCCTAGAAACCCAAAAACGCAAACTCTCGAAACCCTAAACCCTAGAAACCCAGAACCCCAGAACCCTAGAAACCCTAGAAACCCCAAACCCTACAAAGCCCAAACCCTAGAAACCCAAGACCCCAAACCCTAGAAACCCAGAACCCCAGAACCCTAGAAACCCTAGAAACCCCAAACCCTACAAAGCCCAAACCCTAGAAACCCAAGACCCCAAACCCTAGAAACCCAGAGCCCTAGAAACCCCAAACCCCAGAAACCCCAAACCCTACAAACCGCCAACCCTAGAAACCCCCAACCCTAGAAACCCCAAACCCTAGAAACCCCAAACCCTAGAACCCTAGAACCCCAAACTTTTTTTGGCGTCCGGAGCTTGGGTTCAGGGCATGGCTCGCGTGAACTCCGTCCTGCGCCGGAAAAAAATCTAGGTAGGGCCTTGGGACATTTTATATTTTCCCTTATTGGGCTTCAAGAGGATTTTACTTACTCATATTTTTCAAAAGCTTTAAAAGCCCCACCTAGGAAATTAAGTACCCCGGAGACTCCAAAGCCGCTCAAAAAAGGAATGTACTTTATGTTGGGGTTTAGGGTTTAGGGTTCGTACTTAGTTTAAGGTAGTTTATGGACTCTAGAACCGTTCAATCAAGGAATGGGCTTTATGATTAAAGGTTGCAGAGCTGAAGGTTGCAGCTAAGGTTAGGGCGGTTAGGGGTTCAGGGTTCAAGACACCGCGCCGAAGGGGTGGCATGAAAGCTGTGCATGGGTAGTTCGCTAAATTCGAACCCCTTTTAGGGTCTTGTTTTATGTAAGGGTGCCATGCTATTCGGGGAACCCCAAAATGGGACCCGAATTTGAAGAACTTGAGGGTCCAAGTACCCCCTCCCGAAATCCTAAACCCCAAAAGGGCCTCTAACGTAGAGAACTACCCTGGTGTTTCTTCTTAGGGGCTAAGTAGCTCACCTTTAACCTCTTGGGGCGTATATAGTCCTGCCGTAATTCAAAAGCTTAACCTGTTTGGGTTAGGGTACTCAGCCCTTAGACCCTAAACCGCAGACCCTAAACCCTAAACCCCAAACCCTAAACCCTAAACCCCAAACTCTAAACCCTAAACCCCAGACCCTAAACCCTAAACCCCAAACCCTAAACCCTAAACCCCAAACCCCAAACCCTAAACCCTAAACCCAAACCCTAAACCCTAGACCCGTAAACCCTCTAAGTTTTCGAAAGTCAAGAAAGCAAAAGCTCCGAGTCCCTCCAAAGTCTGCTTGTTTTGAACCCAGAGCCTCCAAAACCCGTTCATTAAGGAATATCCTTAAAGCCGAACAGGAATCCTAGTGCTTTTCAATCCAGGAATATCCCTGAAGCTAAATGATTTAAGGTGTATCGCTTGTTTCAGGGCTTTTATAGTTTCTGGGAACCTCGTGATATAAGCGCGACAGCGAACACCCCTGTGAAATTCAACTACCAACTACCCGCTTTGGGCCTATCGACCCAGCCGGATAAGAAGCGAGTGCCACGGTCAAGATGTATTTGATCACCTGTTGTGGTTGTTATTTCTGGTCTTCAAGCCCATATGAATATGGTCTGAAGGACTCCATAATTAATGAGGTATTCGGAATTAGGATAGTAGGTCTGTAGGTGAGTATAGTATACGATAGTTGGATATGGGGACCCGTAGGGAAACACTTTAAACTAGCCCCAAGGCCCATTAGAAACCCTAAACCCTAGTAATCCCGCACAAGCACCCACATGGTAACCCTTTTAGTAACTTAGGGGCTGAGTAGGTGACCTTTAACCTTTTGGGGCTTGTATAATCCTACTATAATTCAAAAGGTTACCTTTTGTGGGCTAGGGTAGTCAGCCCCTAAGCTGTTAGTAATTGTAATAACTCTGGTTAGGCTCGAGGATCAAAAAGCCTCCAAAGGCCACTTAACGGATCATGCGATCTCGTAACTCGCTTATAGTAAGTTCTGTGCGAAGGCTTATGAGCATTGAGAATCGGTACATATTGGAAGTGTAGTTTCAAGTATTTTTAGATACATTATAGCTCCAATTAAGGTACTTACAACCGCACTGACTATGCCAATGAGCCTCCAAGCAGGAGCGGCTCGGCACCTACTCCTGCTAGAAGAATCTCACTGACGGGGAGGCAGCGGGATTCGGGTTCTTTCAAGGGATCTACAAGGCTTTCTTTAAGGGGTCCGCAAGCGCAAGGGCGTAGTAAGGAGTTATTGATTTAGGACATAGGACAGCCGGAGTCTCTAAAGTTTAGGCCATCGGGATTTCGGACTTAGGTTGCAAGTATGGTGGTTTGCTGCTCTTAGGAATTAGTTATGCTGTACTTTGCTTAAATACAACTTAAGTGGGTTAATGTGCATATTAGATCAGTGTATTTTGATTCTAAGGGCGGCCAAGAGTAAATAATGTCAGTTTCTTGTCGTCTATATACGAATACTTTAACATATCTCAAAACCCTGTGCTAACAAATCCTCATATTACAAAGAGCTCTTGTCTCAGCTCTTCAAAGACCTTTGTTCCAGTTTTTAGAGAGTCGCGATATAATGAATATCATTCAAGTTATGGCAGGAATCACTTATACATATATATATATGTATATACACATACAGTTTACATGTTTTAATGCATATTCCTTATTTAAAGGGGTTGGGGGGTCAGTGTCTTTCTAAACAACTGTGAACAAAAGCTGACCCCTCGGTTTAGGATTTAGGGTGTTCTGTAAGCTTAGTCCCTGAACTTCGAACACGATTGATGTAGAAACCCTGGTGCGTAAACACCCCTCCCTTAATCAGGATTACGATGCTAGTTAAGGCCCTCGCCGGAAGTCACTAGCCTGGAAGACATAGAAGAACAGTGGCAGAATCAAGCACAAGTCCTAAACCCTAAACCCCAAACCCCAAACCCTAAACCCTAGTCATCAATACCTCGCTTGTTAAGGGGATCCAGGGATTTGGGACCACTACCTCGCTACTGAAGAAGGAGGACGTAGAGAAAGCTATCACCCAGAGCCCCCAAAACCCCTTAATTAAGGAATATACCTTAAATTATAGTAGGAAGCCTAATTAGATTTAAGGTATATTCCTTAATTAAGGCATATACCTTAAATTGTCATAGGAACCCTAAATAGATTTAAGGTATATTCCTTACTTAAGGCGCTTTGGAGGCTCTGGGCAAGAATGGGACAATAAAGTCGATCGAGATGCTTGCGACCGAGCTGACCCTTACCTCGGGCGCCAGATTATGGATGAGTTGGGCAATGGGAACGCGTCCGCCTATCCTGATTGTTGGCAAGAACAGGTCAATCAAAATAATACATTCTCATCGACCACGTATCCCTGCCGTCGCTTCGACTGATCTCTCTGGACATCTGTTGTATGGGTTGAACGAGACGGCCAACGCACACGGATACGTGACCGACACGAACGAGCCACACGCCGTCCAGGTAGCCTCCAGGGACGGGCCAATCTGGGATTTCGCCGAAACAATTAACGATATCTCTCAAGAGCAAAGGGAAGAAGATTCCAGATGTCAAGTGGCGATCACGAAAGAAGCGCAGTAGTGGCGACGACGATGAGATAACAGGTGCTGACGATATTGAAATTGAGCCTCCCATCAAATGGTATGCAATTGCGATGACGGCCCCCAAAGGAGGAAGATCATCTCAATGGGAAACTAAAGGAATGGATCGCTGCAGCGGAGGGACAAGCAGCCGGGTTTGCTCATCAGGATTAGCCCTGTGACCCCTTTTCGAGCCGCCGTTTCGCAAATCTCAAGCTTTGCTAGATGCGCTAGAACCCCTGATGTGAACATACCCAGGGCCCAGAGCCCTAAACGGCCCAAATCCATCACGGCACAACTTACATTCCCTGCCCATTCCAAACAAATCCAAATCGGCCTTAGACCCTAAGCAGCTAATCTGACTAAACCCTAAACCCCCACTAAACCCAAAGCCTGAAACCCGAACCCTCCACCCCTCCCCCTACTATCCCTTGGGGTTGTGTCCGACTTTTGTGCTGCTAACCCTATTCAGATCGGCAGTGCCCCAAAAATAGGATAAACATACAGTAGAAGCCAGAAAGTTGGAACATAGTTGTCCTCATACCCTTAATGTAAAGTATAAGGGATCCTAGCACGAATCCTCCTAAAGCCATGTTCCAACTTTCTGGGTTCTACTATAGAGAAAATATGGAAAAATAGAAACCCTTGCTCTCCCTCGCCGCGCGCCCCTTTCCACCCTGTGGCCCTGCATTTCTAGTTTTTCTTCAAATTTTAGTCGTTTCTTTTTTTACCAGGTTTCCTATGCTTCCACGATTTTCAACTATGGTATTCCTATTTTTCTTCATGTTATTCACAGTTTTACATTGTGTTTTCCTAAGTTGGTCCTACGTATTGTTTTTCCTAGTTTTTCCCAGTTTTTGTTCCTATTTTCCCAGGCGGCTCCTTATTTACCATGTTTTCCGTATTTCCTGCAAACCTGTAATGCCCACAATTTCCTTATGATACTTATGTGTTCCTTAAGCTGGAGTTGTTGGGGCTCTCTAGGATTAGCACCAGTGAGTCGGACAGAACCCTTGGGTTCCTCTTGATTATTAATCCGTGCCGACGCTATGTATCCAATGTAGGGGCCTTAATAATTAGAATAGGGTTTTGGGGCCCATGATACTATGATTATAATTCGGAACCCCGAACATAGTAGTGGTAATTGCTTAAGCTCCTGTTGTTTATATTTTTGTATATGCCGTTCTCTCAAGCTGCCAACGTGCCTCTTGAGATCGCTATTCATTCTCATGCGCTGCCTTTACAGGTTCCATTTATTACCCAGAGCCTCCAAAACCACTTAAAATTAAGGAATATACCTTAAATCTAATTAGGGTTCCTATTATAATTTAAAGTATATTCCTGAATTAAGGGGTTTTGGAGGCTCTGGGTATATCATATCATAGCATACGCCAAACCCTGTTCTGATTGGTAGGGCTCGGACCTAGACGACCCTTAATCCCAAACCCCCCCCCCCCCCTCGAAAAAAGCACATCTAATGTTGGAACCTGATTAAGAAACCCTGGGCCTATAACCCCAAAATAGTAGGATTCATATAAGGACCCCTTGTAAAGGCCCAAGGTTTCTTAATCAGCTTCCTACATTAACCATTCTAAACCCCAAGAGCCGCAAGTCCTCCCCAATC
>BGNK01004896.1:0-39931 GCA_003297005.1 Symbiodinium sp. clade A Y106 | reverse complement strand
GTAGCCACAAACAGTAGCCACAAACAGTAGCCACAAACAGTAGCCACAAACAGTAGCCACAAACAGTAGCCACAAACAGTAGCCACAAACAGTAGCCACACAGAGTAGCCACAAAGAGTAGCCACACAGAGTAGCCACAAAGACTAGCCACAAAGAGTAGCCACAAAGAGCAGCCACAAAGAGTAGCCACAAAGAGTAGCCACACAGAGTAGCCACAAAGAGTAGCCGCACAGAGTAGCCACACAGAGTAGCCACACAGAGTCGCCACAAAGTGTGGCCACAAAGTGTAGCCACGCAGAGTAGCCACAAAGTGTAGCCACGCAGAGTAGCCACAAAGTGTAGCCACGCAGAGTAGCCACAAAGTGTAGCCACACAGAGTAGCCACACAGAGTAGCCACACAGAGTAGCCACACAGAGTAGCCACACAGAGTAGCCACACAGAGTAGCCACACAGAGTGGCCACAAAGAGTAGCCACAAAGACAGAGCAACTCGCACAGCCCAGAAACCGCGAAAAAGCTGCGGCCTCTCTCTTATGAAGCGGGGTGTTGGGCCCACAATCGATCGTCTACAAGGGAGCTGATTCAAAAACGAAAGGGTGTTGAGCCTACAGCCTCGAACCAAAAACGAAAGATCGACAGGGNAGGACGAGCCAATCGGAGCTTGACGATTGTGGACACGAGCGGACCGAGCGGAGCGAAGCGGAGCGGACAGAGCGAACGGAGCAAACGAAGCGAAGCGAAGCGAACGAGGGAGCGGAGCGGAGCGGAGCGGACGGACGAGTGAGCGGAGCTGAGCGGAGTGCGCGGAGAGAGCGAGGGAAGCGAAGCGGACGGAGCGGAGCAAAGCGAACGGAGCGGAGCGAAGCGAACGAGGGAGCGGAGCGGACGAGTGAGCGGAGCAGAGCGGAGAGAGCGGCGCGAAGCGGAGTGAGCGAAGTGAGGGGAGCGAGAGAGTCCACAATCGTCAAGCTCCGATTGCGAGGAAAATTTTCGGGCTAAAGGGCCGAAGATCGTTGCGTCCTACGGCCCTGAGCCCTGTCGATCTTTCGTTTTTGGTCCGAGGCTGTAGGCTCAACACCCTTTTCGGTTTTGAATCAGCTCCCTTGTAGACGATCTCTGGTCGAGCGAGAGCACACCCGCATAAGAGAGAGCAAGCACGTTACTTTCTGAACGTTTGGGGAGATCTTGCAACCCAAAGAGTCCAAAGCAGACCGCATTGAAGCCAAATGTCACAAACACAATACAACGGAGCCAACGGAAATAGCCGTCTGAAGGTAGCGTGAAGAACCAGCAGGACAGAAGCTGTAGACAAAAAAACAGTTGGCTTTGATAAGACTGGAAAAGCTGAATCCAATTAACTTGCAAACAACTCCAAAGCCAATTTTTTGTTCAAATCTGGGTTTCAACGCCCAGAGTTCATCCAGCTTGTAACTTACTGGGTTTTGAAAGGTGCGCAGTTGCACAGCCAACATTGTTGTTTTTTGGATCTCCCCTTTTTGACAAAGAGGAGCCCAAGGGGAGGGACTGGAGGTTTTAATGAGAAGACAAGAGGAGCTTTCAAAAGACCCCTTTCTGGAAACAAGTGCACTGCTTCTGATCAAAGAAGACGGCTTTGCCGACAGTGACATTCGATTGAAGAGAAGCGAAAAGGATGTTTTTGAAAAAAAAAGCTTCAAGAAGACGGTTGTTTGAGAGGACTTCAAGAGATGAATTCACTTTCTTTTTTCAAGAAACTTCAAGGACAAAAAAGAGGCTTCGAGCAGACTTTAGAGAGGTCATGGTGCAAACCATGTTGAAGAACACCACGTTGTATGTCATTTTTGATGTCTGGCACTTTATTCGACGAGGAAAGCGGAAATCGCATTAAGTGAGGTTGGAGTTGAGTTCACCTGAACCTGCTTTTGACACGACGCCGGCACGAAACAAGCACAACTTGAGACTCTTCCAGGAACATACTAGAATGGTTGAGATGTAGAATCTCTCCACAGAGTCTTTCAGCACTTGCTCTTGAATGGCACGTGAGCATTCATG
Organism: Symbiodinium sp. clade A Y106; assembly: GCA_003297005.1. Taxonomy (NCBI): domain Eukaryota; class Dinophyceae; order Suessiales; family Symbiodiniaceae; genus Symbiodinium; species Symbiodinium sp. clade A. The sequence continues at coordinate 37,900 of BGNK01004896.1, read as the reverse complement.
CTGAATCGTTTTGAACAAGTTTTCGCTACCGTTTTTATTTTCAAAAAGATGTTGATCTCGCGCATGGCAGCCACGTAGACGAAAAAAGTGAACCTTGCTTGGTGAACATGAAAACATTTTTCGGTTTAGATCAACTCCAACCCCAACCTTGGGTTGTTGACGATCCATGGCACTACCTCGCAGCAGGTTGTGCCAATGTTGCAAAATCACAGATGCTTTGACAGAAAACTTGAGCAGCATGTGACACAAAAATGAGCATTTTTTGGAATGATTGCAGCTTCCTTCACAAGCTCCAGCAGCTGCCAGGGGTTCGGCAAGCAACCGTGCAGAGCGTTTTGTTCTCAAACTCCAAGCACGGCGAATCACAGAGAGCGTCCTCTCAGCAGAAAGATTTTTGCAGCTTGCAGTGACAGATACTGGTAGATCCAAGTCACACACCTGGGCAAAGGAGGCTTCAAAGAAGGAAGGGAACTTTAAGAAACTTTTCAAGACTTGAAATGTCATCTAATAGGGTTGGATTCTTGTTTTGATTTCTTTGCGCATCATTTTCGAAAACTGGAATCTCTAAGAGCTTGGAGTACGAATTTTGGAACTTCAGAACACACGTGGTGTTTTTGTTCAATTCCAATTCACAAAACTTATTGCAAGCACTCGCTCCACTCGAGGCGCAAAAACGAAGCATGAGTGAATGCACCTCGACTCATTGCGCCGGTGAATTTTTGCTCCCTATCTTTTGCATTGCTCGCCTGCTGCAAAACATTTGTGCAAGTAATTTTTCATTCACATTTTGTCGGCTAATTTGGTGAACCATCTAACAGCCTGTACCCACGGGTCCTTTTCGGATGGCGAGAGACGGGAACGAGCAGGTGGAATCCCAAAAGGCGGTCCGGCACTTAGCAGACGAGTCGGACTTGCAGTGACTGCCACTCTCTCTGCTGATGTGCCCACATGAGAAGGAAAGTCTGCGTAGAAGAGCCTCGTTTAAGTGCTCGAACGCCTTGAAACTGTTGAGCTTTGCGAAGTTCACCCCCAAATCAAACGTCCACTCTCCCAGAAAAGATTCCGTAGAATCTGGAAGCCTGCGTCAACAGGTCATGTAGGCCATCTCGTGGAGATGGCCTCAAGACAGGAGACAGTATTGCAGTTCTGGAGCGCGGTTAGGAGCGCAGCTGGCGGATCTGCAGTCAGCCAACGGCTGAGAGGCTGAGACATCTTGGTCGAGCCGAGCCTTGCAGCCAGCCACAAAAAATGTTGAGAGCTTTGCCCTGCATGTGCCTTCGCGCTCAGGTCCAGCTCAGCTCCACTCCTCCACCGCGTGCCAATTGCCGGTTGTATCTGTCCCGACCGGTTTTCCTTTTGCCATGCCTCTTGCCCTCAGGAGCCTGGGCACCCTCCGGCTAGCTGCATAGCCTACAGATCCAACAGGGTAAAAAAGAGTGCTGATGTGCTAGAGCAGTGCATGCAAGCCTATCTAGAACGTTACCTGTTTTGTTTCAGGAATGTTTTAGGAGGCTGTGAATCTCTACCCGCATGACGTGCCTACATGCCTACATGCAGCCTGGCTCTAGCAACTCTGTCACATCAGTTCTCGAAAAGCCCCGCCCGCCCACACCTAGGTATGCCTACGCGACCCATGCCAGCGCGGGCCGACCTGCTTGGGTTCCACGCAGCAGGCCTTTCTTCGAAGGCCCTGCCACACTAATTCAGTCCTACGAGCCTGAGCTCTCGGGGCCGCACCTGACTCTGCGTTGCACCAGTCAACGCCCAAGTAACTGTGCCTGCCTCAGGCCTCGGACACCAGCCTTGACATTGTGCCAAGCACCAACCTTCGGCCTTTCGCACGCTGCCTACTACAGGTCTCTTTAAGCTGTCTTCTACATTCTGCCCTGAACCCCTTCTGGTTGACCCGCCCTAACCCGCCCTCGCCCAGGTACTTCCAGTTCTTCGCCTACGCCTGGACTTGGTCGACTGATACAGGAGTGACTTTTCACAGCCATATCACAAAGTCTCAGCCCTTTGCCTGCCTCGGGTCACACGCCTGCATTTGCCCCATCCCGCCTCGGCTTGCACAAACACTGTTTCGCCTCTTGCATTTCGCCGTGTTCAGCAGCCTGAACACTAGCCAGCTACGCAGCTTGCCGAGAGCAAAAACTAGAGTGCGTTTTTGGCCTTTATTGCCACAAATTTACGATGCCCGCACAACCAAGGTAACGTGGGTTTTCCTCAGGAAAAAGGTGGGGAAATGACACGAAATCAGTCCAAAATGTAAGGAAAACTGTCGTTTCCCTAAGGAAAACCAACCCAATCCGTCAGAAATGTGAGGTAATTACGGTTTTCCTTAGGTAAAACACCCACGAAAAATCCACCCTCTTCCCTCCCTCTGTCCGTCCCTCCCTCCCTCCTGTCCCCTCAGACCAAGCAAACGCACAAAAAAAAAAACATTCACGAAAAAAACAAAACATCTTATATTTTTGCTTTTTTTGCTTGACTGGCGCTGGTTGATTCAAGGTTTAAGTAAATTGGCTTAAATTTCTATTGACGTTGTTTTTGCTAGTGAAAATCACAAAACGTGGCGCTGGCGCACAAGGACGCAGCCCTAGAAGTTTAAAGTTTAGGTTTAGGGGACGTAGCACAACTCCGCGCTCTCAGCTCCACTGTTTTCTGCACATGTTTCAATTTTGAGGAACGCCTACGACCTCTGACACATTGGCTTTGTAGCGGGATTCGTTCCCGTGAGATTACGCAAGACTCTGATGGATCCTTGTATAGCCGTAGTATAGCCGCCGATCTGACGCGGCAGAAGGATGTCCATCGAACTTGGTATTTCTATTTTTCGCATAACATGAAGCACAGTCTTCGGCCACGAGAGAGTTGCGGGATGCCATGTGCCATGGGATGAAAGGCTTTGCCCATGGTTCATGATGATGTTGCAGGCAATGCAGATTTGATACAGGTTGATGTGGCATGTCGATCCGCCGCTGGATTCGTGCAGGATCTTCGGCTGCCTTGCAGAAGTGGAGATTCCAATCGTTTCGGCCCGGTTCTCAGTCACCGTATTGGTTGCAAAACGGACAGGATGCATTTGCAAAGATGAGGTCCGTTTACTCGGACCTGAAGAAGCTTTGGTGGCCTTGTGGTTCCGTGCCAGCAGATGAAGAAGCTCCGGCCGACAACACAGAGGTGTGAGCTGCTCGAAACTTGACTTTCCGTGTTCTGCAGATCAACCTGCGAAGGTTTCCTCCAGGTGGCGCTGTTGCCCTCGACGTTTTCAACAGACAGGCAGTATGGCTGCAGTGATGTTGATGCGTTTGCCGATTTGCTGCTTGCTGCCGAAGGTGAGGAGGAGACGGCAAGCCCAGGAGAAAGCAGCTGGCAATTCTTGACCAAGCCAAGCTTCGCGTGGTTCAAGTTGATAAAAAGGACCTTCGCCGCGGCCGCATGGCAAGAGTCGAGGAGCAATCGGCCTTTTGCGAGGGTCGCACTTTGCCTGCTCAGCACATGTTTTCTTGGCCCAGGATTTTTCACCGCCTCGAACAGCTTCTGCAGTGCACCCTCGTCTGCCTCTGCTGGTGGCGGGGACGAGCAGCAGCCTTGGACACCTGAGCACTCCAACATGCCCAGACTCTCCGTGTGCATCCTTCATCGTCTAAGTTTGCTACCTCAGCCACAATTTAATCCAGAAGAATTTCTTCGACATGAATGTCAATCAGATCTGGTAGACAGGCCGGCTCATGCTTCGGGGCATATCAGATGGCATATCATGTGCTGCACGTTGTCAAGGGCACTTCCACAGGTTCCTGCAAGATTATCGCAAATTGGCTGCGTACGAGGCGTCTTCGCCACCTGCACTGGTGCAGCCAAACGGCTTGCATTGGAAATCCGATTGCTGTTTGCAGGCTGCCACAAGCGCATCCGCTCGCGCGGAGGCCCGACCTAGCTTTGCACGTTGTAGTTGGATCATATTGCTGCAGAGTGGCTGAACCTTCACTTACATTGTCTGTACTGCAGGAGGGTGTGCTTCCACGAGAGGTGACCGCAGGATTCAAAGCAATGTCGTGCTTTCACTTTTTTTTGGCCTGTCCCATCGGCTCGTGGGATGAGGTGCAGTCGTTTCCGAGTCAATCGCCCACTCGGTCGGAGTCTGGGATGTCCGAGGCCAAGACCTTTCAAAACAGTTCAAAGTTGCCCATGTCCCTCCGTTCCTCCAGCCATCTCTTCTGTGAATCTCTTCCTGTCCCCCTGTCTCTTACAGGTTGCATCGATTTCAGTCCGTGGAGGTCCAGATGTTGGGCCTGTTGCATAGCGTGGTCCTGCACTACAGGGGCATGTTTCCCTTCGGTAACCAGTGCGGGCCGGTCCACTTGGGGGAGACCCGCGTCTACTGTTGTTTTGCTGTGATGTGCCAGGTGTCCGCAGACGATGGCGACGGAGAGCAGGAAGTGATGTCGGTTCGACATGCTTGTGAAAGAGTCGCGCATGTCGAGAGGAGCCCGAGTCACCGTCTACCTTTGTGCAGGGACAGGCTTTGTCAGTCACTGTTGGTATGAGTGATCAGAGACAGGGTTGTCGACTTTCGTTCCATCCCTGGATCAATATGAGCGGCAAACACACAAGCAACCTCAGAAACGCCTTGCTTTATAATTTGCCTTGCAGGATTGCAGCATCAGGTGTGGGGTAGCGGGACAGACCAGCGACAAAAATGCCGTATGGCAAGCCGGAACAAAACATGCTTTGGACACAGCGTGAAATAAACTACGCCCTTACTGCTTGTTGGACACGTGGCGTCCCGAGACGTACAGACACAGATTGAACGACAACCGGCGTTGCAGAGCCGCACAGTTTTGGAAAAGTTATAATGTGCTGCCATGTTGGCCCCAAGTTTCACTGGTTGTTCATAACCTTTCTGCTTGCCCTTTCTGCTTTCTGCAAGGATGCTGCTGCACCTCCAAGGATAAGACACCAACTAGATAGAGCTGGGGCGAGGTGAGTGCTCTTGTGCAGAGCTCACACAGAGCTCCGCAATTCCTGTTTCGCAGAAGACACGTGGAGACTTCGCACCTGCGACCTAGTAGTTTTGCAGCAACCGGGACGCTTTGCAATCTAGCCGGCAGGCGACCGAGCATACGGCATCGGTATCAGAAGAAGCAGCCGAAGCAATTGCTCTCAACTCGGGAAGTTATCGTCGGTGACCTTATTATGATGCCGCTTCTGATGCCGCTGTTGGGAACCGCAGGTCACGGAGGCAAGCCCGTCGCCAGCATCAAGGATCGTGCCTAAGTCTGTAGTCATTGAGCATCCGGCCAAACCGGATTGCCCCGCAGCATGCAAGGATGGACGAAGGCGTGGTGGATTGTCAGTGCGAAAAGCCTTTGCAGAGATCCGCTCAACCTATCACTGGCTGATCGTGGCAAGGCAACAGTGTTGCGAGCGTGCGAACACCGCGGGCAGAGGCCTTCTTGTTGCCACAAGTTCGGCACAGATCACTCTTTTGCAGTCTCTGGCAGTATCAGGCCTCTGCAGAGCCCGAGGCTGACTTGACGTTGATCTGTTGTGTAAGTCCAGGGCCCAGGGACACTTCTGTGCCAGGTGCCCGCTGAGTCAAATCCGGAAAGGACGACCTCTCTGCCCGTCCAAAGCGACGAGTCTCCAAGGACAAACGCATCAAAGGAAGCTTTGAGTGACAGCTCACAAAGCCCTGAGCTATCACAGCCAACGAACAGAGGGACAGCCTCGGGCAAGAGCAAGCCCTCGAGCCTGCGTATGAAGTCAGAGCCTCTCAGACCACTGCTGGAAGTGGAAGAGCAAGGCTCGGCGAGCGCTTTGATCTCCCCGGTAACGATTTCAACCATTCAGTCGATCCCGTCACCCAAAGCGAAGCAGAAGCACCTCGTCTTCATGGTCGACGGAGAGGCCTCCTCCCGACTGCAGGAAAATCAAAGTATGGTTTGGTGATATGCTCTCAGGAGCTTCAGATCCTCGGAGTCGACACCATGGACTCCGATGTCCCTCCTGAGGCGGCGAAAAAGTGCCCCCCAACAACAGAGCCGAAAGAATCCGTGGTGCAAGCCAGGAGAGCCCAAGCAGGAACCGGCCAGCGGCTGGTGCTGGGCCACTGCCTCCACCCGAGGCACGGCGAGGAAACGGTGGTAGCGAAGTCCGAAGTATTGCCTCCGCAGGAGAAGGAGAAGCCATGTGAGAGCGGCTCCGGCCCCGGGCCCCGGCCACGGCAAAGCGTTTCGACCCCCTGCTCGACTTGAAGCCCAGGTACGGCGCACTGGGACGGTGAGAATGAGAAGGACCATCTCACAAGAAGTGCAAGTACCGTGTGAGGGCCTTGTCTGCAGGATGTCGTGATCAAAGTGGAGGAGAGAGAGATCAAGCACAGTTTGGCTTCTCGAATCTTCTCGATAAGATAGGTTAAAAGAATCGCCTGATCTAACGTGTGCAGGACGAGGGCCCGAGGCAGCGTCCGACCACGAAGAGGCCCTGCCACGCTGGTGGGGCAGACAGCACGGGGTGGCACTGGCGTGCGGTTGTTGGACGGACGAGCAACCAGGAAACCATGTGGAGCCGTTCGAGGGTCGTTTTGGCTTGGGAAGCCTCCCAGCCTCCCAGCTTCAGCGATCCCTTGCGCCCGCCGTTGTCAAGCACGCCTCGGAGCCCAAATGCGATTTTAATTTTTTCCCCAGCCCAACAGGACTCGCCACTCCAATCACAGAATCGGCCCGGCAAACGACAAGTCGACATAAGTCGACAACATGTTGGGAAAAGGATTCATATTCGGGGGTGAAGAGCTCCATTCTGGCGGCATTTTTGGCCGCCGCAATGTCGCCGAGATAAAGAGTGACCAGGTGCTCACCTCCAGAGAAGCACTGCATCGAGGACTCTCCTCAGGACCCTCGCTGCAGGCAGAGCTGGTAACGAGTGAACAGCGAGAGTGCGAGCGAAGCATCTGTCGGAGGCATGTTATCCAGGGTGACGAAGAGGCGCTGGCTGCTCTGGAGGCGGACACGCAGAGACTCGAAGCTTGGTCCCCGCCCCGCGCTGGGTCAGGTGGCATCTTGGCCTCCAGCCAAGACGAGGGTCTTGAAGGACCCTTGGACCGGCGGCCGGCCGCTTGCTTTAAGCCTTTAGGCCCTTTAGGCCTTTAGGCTTTGCTTTTCCTTGCTGTGCATTCTGCTATTCTGCTGCAGGACCCAGATCCTGTCGATGGCTCCTCGCCGACCTATCAGGTGCTGAGGCCCGATAAGAGATTTGTTGTCACTGTCTCCCGTGGCAGGAACTCACCCCACTGCCATCACCCCCGGCTGCTCCCGCCACGCCTACGGCGGTGACGCCGTTGCCAGCGCCTGTCACACCCATAACGCCAATCACGCCGGTCACCGCTGCAAGCCCCGGTCCGTCAAGGAGCAGGCGAGACCGGGACCTCGACACAGAGATATGGCCCCTGCTTGTATGGAAGTTCGGTCAAGGATTGCTGGAGCTGCGGCAGCCGCTGCACGTCCGTCCCCTTCTGAATTGAGGGACTCCAGTTGCTGCTCGGCTTTTCCTCCGAGGTGCTGCAGCGGGAGCTCGACAAGCCATGGCTGTTGCAAGCCGAGTGTCAACAGCAACAGGAGGAGTCACGGAACGACAGTGACGACGCTTGAGAAGGCACCCGCACAAGTCTCGGCAGGAGCTGCGTTGGCGACCTTGGTGAGCCCAGAGGTGTCATCAGGACCGCAATCAAAAGAGTGGATACAGGGAGGCTCACAGAAGAGTTTGCAGGCCCGATCCACATCCATTCCCCAAAACGGACGAACTGGCAGCCTTGGTACTGGTAGCAGTCTTCCGCCCGCATCTGCCTGCAGGAGGGACGGACCGCAGGAATTCAGTCTTCAGTGGACGGTTCATGCCGCTGTCGCTGTGGGCACAAGCGGAGAGTGAAGGACTAAGCATGCTAGACTCCCAGACCTCGACTTCAGACTTTTTGCCAGTGATCAGGTGCCACACCGCCAGTTTCGGGTCCCGGTTCCCCTGATCAGGCGAAGGACGTAGCTGTGACCTGAATGCAGGCCACTGCCTCTTACTGCACCTGGCATGTCAGGACGAGTACAAGATATGTGATGAGGCTATGGACAAGCCCCCGGATGCAGGCGCGATCGGAGCATTCCATCCTTGCAGCTCAGCGTGGCATGATTGTCGGGTCTGAGTGCAAGTTCACGAAGGTGCTGTCTATGTCGCCGGCGAGTGTGCAAGCAGCTGCGATGTGAGGCGAGATCGTGCCGCGATCCGACTTGGGCCATGCCTGGATCTGCCCTTGCTCAGATTGGAGATCAAGCCCACGGAGAGCACTCCGAACTCGGGGTCCGAAGCGGGAGTTCGCCATCAAGAGGCCTCCTGAAGGGCGAGGACAGCTCCGAAACAAAAAGGCGAAATGCAGAGAAGTTAGAGGTCTCCAAGTCTTCGCTGCCGACGCCACCGATGGCCCCTGCGGAACAGAGAGCATCTGCAAGGGGTGCGTCAGCGGAGAGCTCAACCAGCAGAGTTATGCCTAGTCATGCCTATGATCAGCTGGTGAAGTGGGCGCACACATCACAGTGCAGGACTGTGTAAAACACGACTGGACTGGACCCACTGACTGTGTGAGCGTTGAGGCTCCACCAGATCCCTGCCGGGGGAAGGCCGCCGAGGCACCGGACCAGCCTGAATTTATATAAAGTCGACGGAGTCGACCGCAGGATGATGTCTTTCTGCAGGCTGATTCATCTCCAATACCTCGTCCGGCGCTGTCCTGGCTCGGATTCGATCAAATGTAGCTTGATGCTCCGAGAATCTGAAGCCTGTGCAGACTTCCGCATCGTATCGTCACGGCAGGTCTGCTGAAGTTATGAATGTCGAGCGTGGGAGGTTGGTTTCAGGCAACTTAGCAGCTTACACGATTTGTGCGACGATGACATGTGATGCTACTTCAGTCTCTCCTGTCCCTTAAGACTGCAGCCGTCGTGGGACCGGAGTACCTCGGAGGCTCCGCTGAGTCATCGCCGCAGATCAAGAAGGCGCTGGCTTGGACAGTCTTAAAGCTGGCCTCCGCATGTCGTTGTGACAGGAGTGGACTTCTCCGTATAGTCCCCGCACTCCGATTAGGGGTCGAGGCGCATTCGCTCCGTCATGCTCCGTCATGGATCATGGCACTTTGCAGCGATCTTGCCAGGCAGCGCACCATCGTCACCGACACCGTGTAGTCCGTTGTCTCCGTCAAGCGTGTCAGACTGTTCCTAAGATGTGTCACTTTGATCGATGGAGCCTGCGACCACTGCCTCTTTCCCAGGAATCTAATGGACACGACCAAAGCCCTGTGCGGTTTGATGTCTCTTGGCATCGCTGGACCTTGCCGTGTCTCCCATGTTAGCAGTTGCATCAACGTCTGCGCGATGGGTGGTAAGGTTCCCAGAGTGACGCAGTCTTTGTCACAGTCGGCTGCTGAAGGTTCTGATGACCAAACGCTGGACCGTGCCCAGCTAGCAATCTAAGGTCTTCCTACCCGACATGCACGCGCACACACACCGAGGCTGTTTCTTGACCTGAGATTTGCTGAAGTAATTTGAGCTGGGCATTCAAGCAGGTTGCAGATGAGACGGAGGTTCTGGAGGACATTCTGATGCCAGCTCCATTCGCAGATCACGAGGACATACACCGTACAACCACAGCAGCCGGTGACGGTCACGGCAGGCTGACGTGTCTTCCCTTTAAATCTGCCTCTCGGGAGGAGCGGGTTTCGACTGTTCCAAGCGCTGCGACTGAAAAGCAGGCGGAGCATCTGTGTCGCTCTCGCTCTCTCTCTCTCTCTCTCTCCCTCTCTCTCTCTCTTTCTCTTGTCTCTGTCTCTACCTCGTTCGAAGCAAATCTTTTAGGAAGAGTGTCAGTGGTAGTTTCTGCGGAAAATGCAGGAAGCTTGGCGCGAACTGCCATCGACTTCCGAGGCACGCACGAAGACTCCACCTTACGCTAAACTTTTTGCATTTCTTGGGGTCGGCTACGTGGCGATGCCTAGCAAGCACTGGCTCTTGGTGTCGCGATGACCTGGCAGCTGTCCCCACCTTGTCGATCTGAATTGCGGGATCCTTGAACAATCTTGCATGTTCACCCAGGGTTGCATGTTGTGCCAACTTGATGTTGGCCTGAAACCGACGGGTGATGGACAAACAGCGTTCCGTCATGTTCCGCATTCAAGCGCTTCCTCGCACCAGTCCGTGAGTGGCAACTCAGCTTGCTGCTGCCTTGATGCTGGCTTAGGTGTGAGAGTGGTTGTTGGTCGGTTTTGGGCTCAAGCCCGGACAAGCGAATGACAATCCTGTGACAGGTGTTTCGCCAGGATGCAAGGGTACCGCGAGAAGGTACAGAAGAATCCAGGCACAATATGTTGTACAATCAATTCCTCGCGAGAGACGTCGGTTTTAAGAAAAGCACAAGCAGGCATGCCAAAGCGGAGCCCGCAGTCCCCCTCATTGGCTGGCGGCTCACACCTAGTTCCACCGTCTCCTCCTCGCAGAGCAACCAGCACACTCCCGAATCGACCGTCGTGAGGCAATGAGACCTCTTCGCATGTGTCGATGATGCAACCATGGCAAGGCAGGTTCCTGGGTTCTGGACTTGTAAGTTCGCTCTCTCGCAGTTTTAGTGCCCCGGCTCAGTTGCAGCAGACGATGATGCAGACGCCTCAAAAAAGTGTGTTTGCACAAGTTTGCATGCGAAAGCCCTGTGACACGCTTCGTTCCCCAAGGCCCATGTCGAGCTTACGGTCGCTGTTGTCCCACTAAGTCCTGGTGCATGGCTCAGTCTGTGCCGCATGTTGAGATTCGACTTCGCTTGGTGACCGGAGTGAGGTACTGAGGACGACCGGCGCCCCAGGCACCTGCAGGGTTCTCGCGAAGGGTCTCGCGAATGATTTTTGCGACAGGCACGATGCACTTGGTGAAGATGCCCTGCGCCCTTCAGTGGAGGCAGGTTGACCACCGCGGCTCCACGCTGCCATTCGCACACCGCACAGGTTGCATGCCAAGAGGATCTGCCAGGCTCGGTGTGCCACTTGATGTACTGCGAGCATTGAAAATTGAGAACTCAAAAGGGCGTGGCAGAAGCTTTACACGCAAGCTGGGCGATTCCCAAGCTCAACTTTGTGTCACTGCTTCTTGTGCATTCCGTTTTTTCCTGTAGCGTCACTGCTTTCTGCTACGTGGTGTTGATTTCTTTGACCGTGCTCGTAAGCATAGTAGATGTGGTGCTGGCTCCATGGGGGGCTGCATGAATGCTTCGGGGATTTCTGATGGACGCGAATGTGTACCTTCGGCGCCACCGTAGGCACAAGACCCACACCGGCGATCTCGAAGCCAAAACGAAATATGATGCGGTCGTGTGCAGTGGTTCTGCCGGTTTTGTCTCACTTGCGGGATTTTAACCAAGGTCCGCGAGTCAACAACACTTCAAGCGATTTCCTATCATGTGCACTAGAGTAGTAGACGCTAGCAGGGATGTCGCATATCTTCCAACAGGCTGTTGTTCTGTCGCAGGCCCGACCCCATCATGCGAGGACACTCCGGCTGGTTGTTGTCTTGCGATGTTGTAGGGTGAGTCCGATCCCGCTGCACTCGGGAACGCTGCGAGGACAATCTTGCGTTAGATGAAGCCGCTGCCAGCACAGCATCCACCTGCAACTCTGTGGCATCCGAGGTAACGGCCGGGATCGCATCATGAATCCTAGACCGTGATCACAAGGTGTTGCTGTTGAAGGAGGGAAGCCGAGGCGCTTAAGAATTTTCGTTGACGAAAAGTCTTTTGTCCTGCATGAGCTGTGGGTCAGTTCTCAGATTCACGGTGCGGGACGACAAGCTGGAGTCACCTCCTCAAGAGCCGGAAAGAGATGCCGAGCGGCAGCCCTATGACCTATGGGTCGCCATAGCTGCCCAAGTCCTCCGATCTCAATTTGGACTGGAGGCCGCCAGAAGAGGCTCAAAGCGACAAGGACATTCGCTGTGATCTCAAAGCTTTTCTCATTCGGCCAGAGTGCAGGTGCCTCTGAGAGATGCCATCTCCGCACCTCCCTTCGGTCGACTCTTCGCGCTTGTCCAGGCCCAGAAGATCTAGACCAGCTCTTGACACGGTGACCTGCCAGGCAACAAGCATCTCGTGATGACAGCAGGAAGCGTATGCTCTTCTGACCCGGACGCATTATCAACAACACCTGGCACACAACTCAATCGTTGCCTTGCCATGGTTGTGTAGAGAACGTGCTTGTCATAGCTGTTCCGAGGTTTCCTTGACGATCATGATCCAGATTGGCCATTTGCAAGAATGTGCTATGAAGGAGATTTCTTCGACATGTGCTCGGCTTCTTCGAATTCTAACAGATTCTAGCAGGTGCCAGCAGTCTAGCAGAGTCTACTAGCTCTAGCATGTTGTGGCAGGACCTGATGCCGGGAAATTGTACATAAATCAACGTCTTGGCCGCCGGCAGCTGCCTGAAATCTGAAACGTCCGCAAGAAGTTGTTTTAGGATCCCTCTGCCCCCTCCTCTTTCTTCATTTGGAGGTCGCAAGCTCGCGGGAAGAAGCGCCGAGAGTCTCAGGATTTTGTGAAAAGTTACTTCTGCAATCTTCTCCAGAATACCCAGCAACAACTCGCATTGATCAAGATCATGTTCAAGTGTCAGGCCCGAGTACCTACAAGGATGAGGTGGACTGCCTCCGACTTCAGGCGAGAAGTGCGAGGTGGAGATCTGACCGTTTCCAAGTTTGGATTCGGCTCAGGTAGGACTTGATGTCGAACCTGCCCCTCTGCTGCACGTGGTGACAATCTGCGCATTGCCTGTGCTGGGTTGCTCGCTTTTGTTCCATGCCAGGCCTACTGAGCACAACTGGCACTTTTGAGCGCTTGCCGCAGATGTGGATAACGATCTTTTGCAGTGGGAACGATCCGGCGACATTTGCGAAGGCATAGCCTGAGTAAGTTGTTGTACAGGGGTTTTTGGGTGAACAGGTCGTTGGCCAATGCTGGCAAATGTCGGATTGTGTACAATATCTCAAGAAGAAGCAGGCATTCGACCCTGCAAGTACTCAAACCTTATCATTTTTGCCGTCCCGATTCTGCCTTCAAGAGGCTTCTTCGGGTGCTAATGTACGTGTCGTATTGCTTTGCTCTCCACTGTGGATGGGGTCATCCGCACACGAGCTTGTTGATTGGACATTGTTAAACATCAAGAGGAGACGTCTTGTCATGCAAAGGCCTCTGCAAATGCAAGTGGCCATGAGGTACGCCGTCCATGCTGCAGCCTGCTGTTGTTGTATGTGGTATGTCGGCTGGTAAGGCTTATTGTGTAGGTGCCACAGCCGTAGCTGTGTGCGAATGGAACTGTCTGAACTGTGCACCATAATTACCACGACTTCTCCAACTCCGTCGAACCCTGCCACTGAGCTGATCTGCTCAACCTTGGAGAGTCTCGAGGAGTTTGTGCCAGAGTTGCTGCAGTGCCGCCACATTGTCGTTTGCGATGGTTATAGGCTTGCCAATGACAGCAAGTTCCGGAGTGGCATTGTGACGCAGGAGAGAGCCAAGGCATATGAGCAATATGTGGCTAGCCTTGAGATATTCACGAAGACGAGACCATCGCCTGTGTGGGAATCTGTGGAAGTGCTGCGATTGGTAGAACGGCAGGGTTTTGGCTTCGCTGTACGTGCGGCATTGGAACTAGTCCGTACGCCTTTCGTATTCGTTATGCAGCATGACAGGACGTTCCTTCGCGGATTTCCACATGTGCTGTCGCTGTTAAAAGGAATGCTGCAGAACCCTTGTCTCAAGATGGTGGGTTTGCCGACCACCACCAACGATCCAACCCGCTACGTGATCCAGGCTGTGTCAAGGCTTGGGCAGATGAAAGTCGTACATCCACCTTTCGAATCTCTGGTGGTCACATCATCTGAATGTCCCTCCCTTCGTTTCATCCCGATGATTATGTGGCATGATTCGACTCATTTTGCATTCACAACTTATTATCGCGAGTTCGTGTTTGGAAGACGGCATTTAGTGACACGTGGAGGGTTCATCGAGGACAAATTGGGACAACAGCAGGGAATGGACTTGCGCTCGATTGGTTGGAGTAGCCACGAGCAATATGGAACGTGATCTTTCTGCACGAAGAACGTTGCAGTTTCTTTTGTATAAGCTTGTTTCTCGTTTCTAGTAACTTAGACTGACCAGAAACCCCTGCCAAAGGTTTTGAACATCGCAGCCGGGCACAACGAGCGAACCATAAACACACACAAGACAACAAGCAGTGGTCTTTGAGCTTGGGGGTTTGTATGCACCATGAGGAAGCATTGGTTCTGTTCGGCATTATCTAGTTTTCAACGGAGGTATCTGTTGGACGATGGGGCACTGGCACCTGCCCGAATGGTTGGACACTTGGACGGCAAACGCTACCTTCGACAAGAAGCCAGGATTGCGCTGGAAGCTTCCGAGAGGGCGAAAGCGTCGATGTCTGCGCATGCTGATAGTGACTCACACGGCCCAGTCGTGGATGAGATCACTCGCGCTTGCAGCTGCTACAGACACTGCCATGGCGGGTCATGACATGCCCTGGAGCTCCTCTTTGCGAGTCGGCCGTTCTGGATCTCCAGAAGCACCAGTCACCAGCAGGGCCTGGCGGCCTGGCGATTCCCATGAACACGAAAGAGCAGATCGGCTGAAGGTCTGGACGTTGGCCCTCGAGTCCCTGCCTCCAGGAGCCTCGGAATCTGCCGATGCGTCTGCAACTTCCCGTGGTCTGCAGGAGACTAAGAGTCTGCACGAAGAGATTACCGATAAAACAGGAGTTGGCGTTGGAATGATCCTTTCTGCAGGGCCCTGGCATGGATGCCACTGGGCTCACAGCATCTTGGTGCCATCTACAGTTGCAGGGGTGGCATTGTCACATGAAGTACGTGAGCAAATCAAGAGGAGCAGCAGCATAAAGTTATAAAGGGATGTGACAGAGCAACTTGGGCCATTCAAGCATAGCCGCGCACGCGAATCGCATAGCTGAAGAGCTCTGTGTGGCGCATGATTGCGGGGAGGATGAGCTCTTAAGGTCGAGTTACGACATGAACACAACAGGAAGTGAAGTGTTTCTGTAGATGCTATCGCCAGGATGGCATCTCCTGGGATGACCTTCGTCGCAGGCACCAAGGAACACGCTAGGTGCTCAGTTGTCAGTTCGGGGTCTCGCTGCCACTTCTGAGCTGCCGAGCTGCTGACAGTTACGAGGATGGTCCGGCGACGGCAGCGGTGCCTTCTGTGGCAGCACCTGCTCCAGCAGAGGAGACACATTCGAGACTGCACTTGCACGAATGAGGGTGCCATTGGTTTAGGACGCTTGCCTGTACTGCAAGAGAGCGCCGCGAACGCCTGCTGCCAGATCGGGCATCAGCTGGGGTGTGGAACGATCGCAGCTTGCTGTCCACATCCGAGGTACGAGACGGATGGATGTGGACATGAAGCTGCATGCCATGCGCCCTGAGTTTGGATGACTGGGAAGGAGAAAGCTGAGGAAGCTTCGATCGTGTTGACGAGGTAAGAAGTGTGCAATGAAGACTGCTACTGGAGGCAAATGCAAGGTGGGAATCCGTGCGGAACTAACCGGCTGTTTCCGCTGCCTCGTGCCAATCCTTTAGGTCTGTGGGCAGCTCTTTGCGGGCTGGCGCCAGATCTGAACAAGACGAAGCCCCTTGAGGCACGGAAGTGAAAGCTTCAGGCAATTGAGTGCGTTCGCATGCCGTGTCGTCTGGTGAGGTTCCAGGCTCCTTGAGAAAGGCTGTGCCCGAGGGACAGAGGGAACTTCCGGGCCGGGCCAGCATGCCAGCGAGCCGTAGCACCGTAGCGGGGACTCTCATAGACTCATAATTCATAATGACTCATAGAGGCAGACCATCACAGCCCGTTGTCCAGTGCTTTGAGAAGAGTTTCACAACAGACCTCGCCGGTGGCTCACACGAGCGACAACGTCGCTCTTGGCACGCGTTCAGTGGTGCAAAGGCCAGAGCTGGATGTTTTGACACGGGATTTGTCAGGATGCTTGAGCAAGGTTTTACAGAGAGCTTGATGGCACGGTGTTCCTTGCTTTGTGACAAGAGTATTTAATGTGAGAAGCTGTCCCTATCAAGCGACCGTACATGCAGCATTGCAACAACACGGAGCTAGTCAGCTAGTCTCTGAAGCAAAAAAGCAAACCTGCTGCTTTGTCTTGCGCGGCCCGCCTTCGACTATACGTTGTAGATAGCCCGTGTCTATGCTTGGTTTGACATAAGCCCACTACACACTACACTTTGCAGGTGCGTATCCGCCTGACTCTATCCGCAAATGATTGGTCATCCGAAGACAGCCATGGATTGGTGACGCGCTTTCTGGAGGAGGCCCCACGTGAACGCAGATATTTCTGGAAGCCAGGTAGCAGCACATTCAGGCACGTATGTGCGCTTGAAAGGCTTTTGCTTGCGACATCTTGCGACATTCGTTTGGCGGTAACTTTGAGTCTGCAGAAAAGCAGAGTCTGCGGCAGGAGAGTGGCAACCTTACGAAACCCCAAAACGCAACAACTACGGCCTTCCTTATACAGGCGGTGTTTACGACACCCCCGACCAAGAAGCCGAATAGTGTGGCGTTGCTGCACGGCAACATCGAGCTCTTGCCCGTCAAGTGCCGGCCCCGTCCCCCCCGCCAGGCCACTGGCAATGGAAATCACAACACTTTGGTGTTCGCGAGCTTCACGAATCAAACTTTCGCCACAGTGAGCATCTTGCGGTAGCAATCGTGTTCCGCCACAGTGCAGCTCTGTGCAGCCCTCATTTCGGACTTCAAGGGGCTGGAGGGCTCTGCAAAGTTGTAGGGCAGAAGCGAGGTAGATGCCGAGGGAATGCTGCGTGGCGCGGTATGCGTTATCCACCTTGTTGGGAATTTTGACCGGCTTATTTTCACTGTCCCACAACGAATGGACATGCAGCAGCTCGTTTGTGCGGCACATGTACGTTAGTGAGTGCGCCGCAGGCGGCCGATCGGTGGCCGTCCGAACTCTCAGGCTCCAGCCCAGCGGGCCCAGCGGCTGCAGCGTCGCTGGGAATTCGCATAGGTGCTATTAGGTGGTCCCACGCAGTCGCTGCAGGCGAGCTTCATTGCTATGGAAGTGAAGCCTCTCGTGGAGGTCAGTTCAGGCCCGTCACCTTTGCATCTCTTTGTGAACTCTTTGGGAGCAAGGCATGGCCTGGAACGGACAGCACCGGGGCAGCGTACTCCAGCCACCTGGACCTGTGCCTCGCTCAAAGTGCTGGGCGGAGTCAAAGCAGTCCCGATGTTGCTAGGCTGCTGTAGTTGTGTTAGGATATGTTAGGATGTTTTCCTTTTGTCAGGTGGAATGACGAAGAGAAGAAGACCAGCGACTCACATGCAAACAGCTTACATCGGACAGGCACGTAGCCTCTTCCTGTATCCGGAGTGCTTCTCCGTGGCATGAGGGAACAAGTTTGTAAGTTTCGGCTGAACCGCGCGACATCAGCAGCCTCAGCAATCGACTGCGTTGCTGGAATCGACTCGAGTGCTTGAACATCACGTTCAAAGGCCAGAATGGGCTGTTCCAACTGAATCTAAAAGGCTGGTACAAGAAGACGCTGGAGCACTGGGCAGCTCAGGCGTGACAGAGAGCCAACGAACTGCGTTTCGATTGTGATACACTGGACGGAAAGGATGCCACGGTGAATGGCGTGTTGGGTGGCTTCCCCGAGACCAGCGAGCCAGACCTCCGAGAATCCAGGCATGCGGTGTGGATTTTCAGAGGCATGAAGCGCCCAAGAGTGAATGTGTGGAGGAGATTCTTGAATCTGGTACGACGGCCGCAACGAGCTCAGCAATGTCAGCAGCTTGCTGCACCGGCTGCACCTGTGTCATTCTCAGTACCTGAGGACGGACCCGCCAAGCCAGAGAGGTACGGTCTTGGATTGCGGAGCTGGAATTGGACGAGCCATGGCCTTTGCAAGTGCAGAGGTTTGGCATGCAAGCTGCAAGCACTGCATTGAACAAGGTCACCGAAGGACTCCTGGTGCATGAGCCGTGGGCTTACTGTGTTACTGTATGTAACACACACACACAGTACTGTCGTAACCTCTACTCACCGTGGAGATAGCAGTCCGGGTCGGGTCCGGCTTTTGTCAGGTTCGGCCAGGTTGACCTCGTCGAGCCGAATGCTCGGCTGTTGGAAGCTGCTCGCGAGCAGGTGGACGGGGCCACGGGGCGCCACGAGGCGCCTTGGTGTTGGCAGTGTTGGTGGATACATCTGCCCGTCAGATTCGGAATGCCAAAGTGGACCGCTTCATCAACAGCTCGTTGGAGCAATTCCAGCCCGAAGAGGGCAGGCAAGCACTCGCACCGGCAGAAAGTGCAACTGCTCTTTGGACGCTGAGTGCAGGTACGACACAATCTGGGCTCAGTGGGTGCTTCTTTATTTAACAGACGATGACTTAGTGTCCTTCTTCGAGCGATGCAAGAAGGGCCTCACAAGGCGAGAAGGGAGGGAGGAGGGAGAGCAGAATTCGTCCTGTTCTCGTGCTGGGGGCGACGAGAAAGACTGAGTCAGGGCGTAGATTTAGATGGCTAGCACCGTTGTCCGTGACATGATAGGGATGGCCTCATCTTCGTGAAGGAAAACGTGGTGCTGGAAGGGTGCACCAGAAGTGTTTATGAGAATCCGAGAATCCATCAAAGTTGACCACAACTGGGGAGAGACTGGCCAGGCAATGGATCGTGGACCGAGATGACAACAGCATCTCGAGGACAGATGCCATGTACAAGGACAGGTTGACCTGCGACGTTCGCAACTCTGAAGCTTTCATTCCACGAGCATTTTGCCAGGACATCTTCCGAAAAGCTGGTCTGGTTCTGCAGCACGAGCTGAAGCAGGCGGGTCAGACGGCCATCGCATGTCATCCCATCATGGACGGTCAGAGCTTGTGCCGCTGTCGGCATGTGCCACGTGTCAGGCACACTGGCCCTCGGATTTGGTCCCAGTCAAGATGTACGCGCTCAGACAGAAGTAGACTTGGCCGATGCCGATGAAGTGTGCAGCCGTTTCACCTTCGCATGCGTTCGGACTTGGGCGATGTCGTTCAAGCAGTTGAAAAAGCAACTGAGACCAGTGTTGCTAGACGTGTTGACGTAAACGGGCACCGTGACAGAGAATCGACGGCACTTGCCACCAGTTCGACAACTGCAAGTATGCTGGTGTACTTCACATTCAAATCATGTCGCGATTAAGCAAGCTCGTGTTGGAACGAGAGCGCCGAACCAGTCCCTCCAAGAACCTTGCTGATGTTGCCATAATGCCGCGGCATCTACGAAGCACCTATCGTGTTCAATAGGCTATGTGTGTACACATAGCAGAGACTGACAGCCACCAGTGCGATGGCTTCGAGCAGTGGAGAAGCTTCAAAGCTGACATCGAAAGGGTACCAGGCATACAGGAAGGCCAGCAGCCGATGAAGAAATTCATGTTGGATGCAAGTGGCTTGACGAGACCCTTCCGACAATCATGGCATGGACATGTTCGTGCGACAGGCGAATGATCAGACAAAGGGCGCCAAGCCACCACAAGGCATCGAGGGGGCAATGGCCCTGACCAGCCCCAACGACTTGAAGGCCACTTTGTACAAGTTGTCTGAATGAATTTCGGAGTCGGAAGAGCAATGGCGGCTTGCTTGCTTGAAGGTGGCTTTCGAGATGCTGGATGCAAGCAAAGAAGGCGTCCTTGGAAAGAAGCAGGCCCGTAGCTCCATAACTGGTATGTCAGCATGGATGTTGGCAGGAGGGTGTTGCCAATCCTGCATGGCGTCTCAAGCGAGCCCATGGGCATGCCATGGGTTTGTTTGACTACAGAAATCAGGGAGGGTTAGGAGGTCAAGAAAGGTTGAGCCACGAGCACTCAGGCCAGAACGTTCATCTCCTGTCGTCGGACAGACGCGTGCAGACCTCGCATCGATGATACTCGTGGCTCATGATGCTTGCCTCGCCACCCTCGCCGGCTCTTTGCTTGAGCTCCCCGCCTCTGCTGCTGGCGAGCCGGCTGTGCATGAGGTCCTGCAAGACGAACGCTGGCTGTGCGCCCCTGCCCCCAGCCGCCTCCCGCAGAGGACCTAAGCTGCCGGCTCAACGTAGGCTGCAGGTGCACTGGGACCGCACTCGTATCGGACGCAAAAAGTGTGCACAAAAAAAAAGACGAGCACCTTTCCGCTACAGCCAGCCCCGCAGAGCCGTTGCAAGACGCACCGCGGCCGCGGACTGGCCGCGCGCGGCACAGCAGCACTGCCGTGCACTGCCGCAGATGGCATGTGGCGCGGTTTTTGTTCGCTCGACGCGGTTGCCCTCCAAGCTGTCTGCCAGACACGCGTCCTCACCTTGCAAGCCGACACCTGGCGCACGCGAAGCACCCTGCGCGCCGCTATATGCGCTACGGCCTCCAGCGCGCCGTGCGCCCTGAGAACCCTGAGGACGAAGTGCGCGGTTGGAAGCTGTTCCTCCTTGCCCCCCGCATGCTTCTGTACCGATCCCCTGGAGAGTCAAGCGTCCCTGCCGCAGAGCTCGACCACCGCTGCGAGCTTTCCAGGCGCGTGCTCACCGTGCCGAGCTCTCAGCGGCGTCGCTTGCCCTTACGGCGGAGCCCCTCGCGCCCGGCAACAGCGACACCCTCGCCGAACTCACCGACCCCGACAGACGCACTCCCGACCCGCGTATGCTCCTCTGCCAGATGCGGCTTCTCAAGCCCAGCATGAATGCCCCTTGCCCATGCCTGCATTCCTTGCCGCCCTGCGTGGCGCTCGCTGCGGTTCCGCAGCTGGGCCTTCCGGTGCCACCGCCGAGCACCTCCACACCTTGCTCGACTGCTCCATGCGGCTGCTTTCCGTCTCGCAAATGCTGCGGTCCCAGCTTGCGTTTTAGCAGGCATTCGGGTCGGACGCCTCGTTGCGCTGCGCAAACTCAATGGCCGTGTGCGCGCCCTTGTCGTTGGCGACGTCCTGCGAAGACTCGTCGGCAAAGTCCTTGCGCATCATTTCGCACCACACCTGCTGGAAGCATGCCTTCCCCACCAATTCGGTCTTAGCATGAGCGCTGGCACCGAGGCCGTCAGCCGCATTTTGCGCGGAAGCCACGGAGTGCTCGGCGCGCTTCTTGCGCGGCCATTTCTCCAGCCTTTGCTCCCCACGCTCGGCAGTTCTACGGAACCACCAGCACCTTACACGTGGCTCGACGACGCGAGCCACGCCCATGAGGCTCGTCAAGGGGAGGGCGGCGAGCAAGCTAATCCGCTTATGCCGGCCTTGTATTCTCTGGCGCAGCATGAAGCCCTCACCCAGCTCCAAACCCAACTCGAAGATGGTGAAGCGGCGTTCGCTTTCCTCGATGATACCTACATCATCGCGCCAATATCGCGCCGCCTGAGTGCCCTCGGCCGCTGTAGACGCTCCGCGCGTGCACTCTGGGAGCACGCCCGCGTCCGCCTGCATGAGGGCAATGCAGCTGGGGAAGAACCACCCGCCGGGCATCGCCCCTCTCGGCTCCGACCCGGAAGCGCTAGTTTGGGTTGGGGACTGGTCGTTACCCCCCGAGCGCCAAGGATCACGGTGCTTGCCCCTCCTGGCTGCTGCTGCACTCCTGCGCTGCTCCTCGAGCAAACTACTTGCTGCGAGTGCGACGGCATCATTTGCCCAGGCGCATCGTCTGCCATGACGGCTCATGTACCATGCACCGACCTGGGCCACAGTCAGTGGAGGGGCTGACGCGCCCCCTGCTCGAGGACGTGGCGAGGAGCCCGCCGACCCACTCCGAGGTTGGCAACGGGTTGCCGTCCGAGAGAGCGATGTGCGCACTTGCGATTTGCATCCTGCTAACTTTTCCCCTGCATCTCGCGCGCTGCCGCTGTCGCAAGCTGGGCCATGCAAGTCGGTCAACGCTCGAACGTTTCTTTGCAACGGGATCCAAAAATGATGTCCAGCTTGTTTCCAGTCATGCATGGCCCACTCCAACACGACGCAAAACAAACGAGGGCTCAACACACAACCTCGTCGAACTCCAGCTCTAATCGGAAACTCCTTCCATAATTCAGTCGGCGTCGTCACTTGACCCACTTGCTCCGAATACAAGCGTTGTATTATCCAAATCATGTGTGGCGAAATGCCGTGGTCGCAAAGAGCTGCCCGAAAGCGTCTATACGGTCAAACGCCTCTGAAAGATCCAGGCTCAGCACCCATATAGGCAAACCAACAGCCCGGGATGTATCGATGACCATGTTAGTTGTCAACAAATGTTCTGTCTGAAACCATGCTGCTCTTCAGGTTGGCCAGCTTCCAATAGCGCCTCGATCCGAGACAACACCAAATAAGAAAACGTTTTATACAACAATCGCAGCGTGACTATTGGCCTGTAGTCAGTCACAACCTTGCACTTCGCAGATATAGCCAACATCTTGAACAACGTTTTCTGCCAGGAAGAGGAACATCGCCCGTAGCAAGAACATGGTTGAAAAGATCTAACAGTACCCCACGAAATGCAGGAGGTGCGTGATGTTAAAGTTCAGCGGCCAAACCACATTCATCACCAGCTTTGTTTGACTTCAGGCTTCAGGCTGCTGATGGCTGAGCCCGGGGATTGAAATGGGTGGATGTAGGGGTCGCTCCGCACCTGTGTGAACGTGGCAAAAAGTACACTATATATGGTGGATGTAGGGGTACTTTTCTTTTCCGCGCACATTTTTCCGATTGCAGATGAGTGGGTCCCGGTCCTACCACCTGCACGCAGGCGCCGAAGAATGCACGGGGACGGCTAGCGCGGGCGCAGGCGGCTGGCGAGCACATCCTCCTGCCACCGGGCATCAACGAGGCAGCAGGGGGGAGTTCAAGCAATGAAGCGGCATACGCTCGCTGCGCGGCGACCGCCAACAGGCCCGACCAGAGCGCAACCCAGGCGTTGATGGCTGATGGGCGGAGGTGCGCCGGGACGCGCTCCCAGCGGCCGAGGCTGGCAGCGCTCGAGACGCACTTCGCAAACCTTTTTCCGGTGTTCCAGGAGCTGCTGCTGTCGCAGTCAGGCCCACATGCCAGCCACTGCATTTGTGTCATGCCGACACATGATACACATGCGGATAGCTGCCGGAGGCACCTCGATGCCCTGGGAGACCACCGTTGCGCTTGCGCTGCGCTACGTCCGAGGCCCTCGCTGCGGGCGTGCGGGCATGGGAGGCCGTCCCGGCAGCGCTCCTCGGCCCACAAGCAGGAGTTGTCGCCCGACGAGGTCTCTGAGCGCAAACGGCACCAAGCGTGCGCAAAAGTTCGCTAGGGCGAGCTTGCACGGGCTCGCCAAGTGCTGACTGCGGCGGAGCTCGCACCAGGCACGGAGGCCACGTGGCGGCGCTCACCGACCCGGAGCGGAGACCTCCGCAACCACGCTCGCCAATACAGGCTGAAACTTCTGGCATACGAGCCCGCGCGCCATGTCCGGCTTGCAGCAGGATCAGTGGCTACAGCGCTGCGCGAGGCCAAGCGCGGGGGAGCCGCAGGCTTGTCGGGCATGCGGGCAGAGCACTTGAAGCTGCTACTCCAAGATGCTGACGCTATATGGAGTTGCTCGCTGATGCCGCCACCCTGCTCGCACGCGCCCATGTCCCGCCAGAAATCCAAACCGCGCTTGCCATGGCTCGCTTAACGGCTTTGCGCACGCCTGACGGGGGCGTGCCGGGCATTGCCGCAGGCGACGCCTTTCGCCGCCTCGTTTGCCGCACGCTCGCCAAGCGATGGGCGACGGTGCTTGACGAAGCCACTCGCAGCTCACGCGCGGGTCGCCTTCGTGATGCAGCCCTGGTCTCGCTGGACGGTCGCAGCGCCTGGAACTCCATGTCGCGGGCACTTTCTTGTCCAAGCTGCGCGAGGTGGCCCCGGTCGCATGTTTTACGGCAGCCGCTCCGCATACAGCTGGTGGGACAACACCGGTAGGCACAAAGAAGTCAGCCAAGGCGAGGGGTGCGAGCAAGGCGACCTTCTCGCCCCCGCTTTGTATGCGTTGGGGCAGCACAAAAAAGGCCGTTCACCTAGAGCTGAGGTGCAGTGGGTGCAGCGGCCAGCAAGTTGCCAATCACGCCGTTGAAGCTACGGAGTGCAACGTTCAACAATAGGGAAGGCACTACGAAGCATTAGGCATGATGCCGTTGGTGCAGTTTATTCTTGCCACACATCGCAAAGTCAGCACTGTTTTGCTGCAAGAGATTGCAATAAGAGCATTGACGAGGCAGCAAACCGCGCCGGCTAGCCAGTCGCGGCGTCGCGCAACGTCGTGGACATGCACTTCATGCCTCGCAGTTGCCCCAGTGCAGCTGGTCCCATATCGCCCGGCCCGGTGGCACCAGCAGCCTACAATTTCTTCGTCGTTTGCTTCGTATTCTCATGCCAGCATTTTCTGGACCCAGCAAATCCAGGGCAGGTTCACAATGTTCAGTTTATAACCTGGTGAGTTCTTGTTTTGTGAGCAGACAAACTGGCATACAACCGCTGGGCACCTGAGTTTGTTCGAGCTTTAATTAAGTGCAAAACGGGTACAGCCTACAAGTAGCAAACAAGCTTCGCATTAATTTTTTTTGCGTCGTTGCAGGAGCTTCCGCATCGAGCAACAAGGGTTCTGCAGCCGTGCGCCAGCGGCGTCCGACATACCCGATGCTCGAACAAAGACTCAAGACTGGATCAATAGGTTCGGTGCCGAATCTTCGCAGTTCTTGCGCCTCCTCGATGGTTGAGATGTTGCCAGGTTCACACGTAGCAACCGCAGGCGATGGACACGTGGCTCGTTCCTGCAGGCATAAGGATAGCGTGTGCAAGAATTTGACCATGTTGGATGAGTCTCACACGGATGATTAGACAAAAACGCATCAACTTCTGGGAGTGGAGTTGGGGTAGGCCGGAGAGGTCGATCTTCGTAGGCAGCATGCCAGCTGGGGCACGCTTCCCAGCCCTGCTTGCTAGAGGTTGCACGCTCGCTGCTTCGCTGCGCCCCGCGCCTTGCGCCAGAGCCGCCAAGCAGCGGTCAACTGCACCTGGCGGGCGAGACCGGATGACTGGGAGCGCAGCACGTCCATCCATGCTGCCCAGTATGCCGCTGGGGCCGTCCGCGCCGCTGACTGCAAGCCGAGCCCGCCGTGAACTGCTAGCAGCGATGCGAGTGGCCCGACCTGCTGTACCTAGGCCGGTGGCACGCCCCCCAAACACTCTTGGAGTGTCTCCCAAATGGCCTGGTCGGGCGCTCGCGCGTGGAGCCGATTCCGATTCAGAAGGCGGATGTTCGCAAGGCGTGGTTGGCGCGGGGCGACGCGCAGAACAGCAGCAGCAGCCAGGCGCACTGGAGGTCCGGGAGGTGAGGTAGCTGAAGCCGCGCGTCAGACCACGATCCCGGGCTGGGCGACGGCTTGTCGCCCCGCCAAACATCGTTGCCCAGCTCAGCGATCCCGGTGGCGGCGGGCCTTCACATTGGCGGCAATCACCCGTGTCTCGCCGAGGTTGGATCCGATGGCGCAGTGCTGGCAGCGTCCAGGGCCGCGCGCGCACGGTTCGGGGCTGCTGTTTGCCGGACCTCGATGAATTTCGAATACCGTTTCAGGATTGTTTTTCGGTACTCCAGCGTGCCAAAAAGTTGCGATCGTTTTTGTCGCCGCCACGGCACGGCGTGGTCATGCCGGCGCGTATCTCTTGCGAATCGCGCGGCCGTCCGAAACCACATGTTGGCACTCGCTGAGCCAGCAGGCCCGAGGCCCCATCACGATGGGCCGCACGATTTTTGCGCAGCGCACTAGTTTGGAAAAAACCATCTTCGCATCTCGTGACGGTCCGCATGAGGTCTTGCTTGCAGGAGCAGCAGCGTGCCTGCAGCAGGGTCCCCCCGCGAGGTTGGGAGTGGGGAGGGGGGCTGGAAAAAGGTGGCATATTTCCATTTTTGTTTTGGTTGGAGGGATTTGGAGGGGTTGGAGGACTGTCGCGCACAGCCTTGTTTGAGGTAAGCACCCGCTGAAAAATCATATTTTCCAGTAGGTCCCTGCACGCCAGCTCCACTGCGAGTGTTCAGGCTCGAAGGTTTACTGTTCAAGGGGTGTTCAACCGCCTTCGGCCGCAAAGGTTTCAGCATCCTTTTTTCCTTAATTTTACTTCTCCTATATGGGCGAATCCGCAATATCGAGTATGGGCAAGTTGAAATGTACCGGTTTGAGGCCCGCCCCAAAAGCAACCAGCAGACCCAGTAGCCCTTTTTTTTTTCAACGCACCTTTTTGCAACCGTCCCAACGCGCACGGTCCCCGTGCGCAAACGGCCTGCGGCACTGTTCACGCAGCATAGGCATGCAACTGCGCTCTGGCACTTCGCCGCACGTCAACCAAAAGCTCGTGTAAAGCGGGTTCTGCCCCTCCACCACGACACTCGTTGGCGAGCGGGAGGTGCAGCAAAGAGGCGGCTAGTGCACGCTGGGCAGCGACGTCAGGAATGCCACTCCAATGCGGGACCCACGCGCCTTGGGCAGCGGGCCGGGAAGGACGGCAGGCACGTTCGCAGCGCGCTGGCGGGTTCAGGTGCCCAGCGGCCCCAAACTTCGATGCCAAACGGTACCAGGCAGCACCGGCATGCCGTCAGCTCCGGGTAGGTTTATCGGCGCGCCCCATCCCCCTTTTGCAGCACGGGTTGCACTCAATGTTCGCTTGTTGATGTTCCTGTGCACGATGCACGGCGCACTGAAATCGTTTGCCATGGGCTCCCGCTTTGGCATGGACACCAGCTCGGGGTCGACGCCACTCTCGTCAGCCCAGTCGGGCGTGCAGGGAGCCCCGGGACGGCTGGCACTGCGGATGAGCTGGGTCCACTCGCCATGTTGGAATGCCGAGCGAACCAGCACTAACTCTTTCCCCGCAAGCCATGCAGCTCGCATTGCGGCGCCACTTTCGATCAGCCCTGCCGCGTCGCCCAAACGGTTGCAGCCCCAGCCCCGGCTGCGGGGCAGCAGGTGATAGCAGGTGGACGAGTACGGGGACCACACCCTCGCCTGCCCCCGCACGGGGTTGTTGGCTCCTACCGCACCGGGAGTGCCAGCCGACGATGGCAGATGGCTCGACCTTGTCGTCTGCGGGGCCACGCCGCGGGGAGGCACGTTGTGCTGCGATGCCACCCTCGTCTTCCACAGCCGGGAGGCGCTGACACAGATGGGGCCGTGCTCCGGGCAGCCGAGCGCCGCAAGCGGTCCACATACCCGGAGCTATGCAGCAGAGGACCGCAAGAGCTCGTTGTTGTGGGCTCGGAGGTCGGGGCGTTGGAACGGCGAGGCTGGCCGCTTCGTGCACGACCTATTACGCGTCCGGTCGCAAAGAGCTCCGCCCACTCTCCGGCGCGGCCGCCGCGGGCGGCATACTAGCTGTTGCCGTGCAACTGAACGTCGCCAGCACGGCACTGGGGCAGGATTGGCCCGTGCCGCTCCACCCGTGCAAAAGGGATGAGCCGCCCCTCGAGCGAGTGCTCGAGCTCGCCGGACCAGCAGCAAGCCCCTGTCGTTTACTGCTGCGCCCATAGCGGTCGGCGACGAGGTTTTGACAGCGTGGGCGTAGCTACGGCTAGTAAGCCTGCCCCTGGCAGTGTTGAGGGAGACAGCCACCTTGATAGCCATCGTGCAGGCGGAAAAGAGGCGTTAACAAAAACAAGTGTTCTGATGTCATACTGCAACTGGCCAACATGGGCCAATCAAGCCTTTGAACAAGACTGGGAGCATCTTCTATTAGATGCGTAATCGGACGTCGCCGTGCAGTTGCTTCACATGTCTCAAATTAGTGGTTTGGAAACGACCAGACGAAGTTCGAGTTGCTGAAGGTAATGTTTGTCACCGGTGCTTGCGCAGCTACTTCACCAATGTACCAACTACGGACGTAGGCGTGACGCCATGTGGGTGACGAAAAAGTAGGAGTGACGTAGGCACGCCGACCGGCAACGACGCGCGGAGAGTAATTTACTAGTACCAAAACATTAGCACTGAATTGTTTCGCATCAGGGAACACAGGACATTTCAAGAGTTTTGAAACCTTCTTCTCCCGATGTGTGCACATGGTCACATCATGTCGCAACTAGCCAGCGGCCAGCCAGCAGCCAGGCGCGTGATTTCTTGCGCTGTGCTGGCTGGTGCTTACCAGACGACGAGCTTGACACTATGCTGTTGAATCAGCTCAAGACAAGCAACTCTGCATTGCAACAACTTGTTTGAGTCGTTTGTGATTGGCATTCGTTCACGCAGGGGCTGGCATTCGCTTGGGTTTCCATTGTGCGCTCCTGTCATTCGAGGCACAAAGCAAGGCCTTATGGCCGAAAGAACAAAATGGAACTTGCGAATGTACCTCGTAATGCAAGGACAGTACACGTTACAGCATGCAAAATAAATCGTAGTGAGTGCGGCTGTCTCTGTGCTTGAGTTTGGAGCATGACCGGTCCATCCAGTCCGAGGCAAAACATGCAAAGTCAAATGCATCGCTGCCCATGTGATCTTAGGCTAATGGATTTGTTGGAGCAGAACCAGGACAGAGACAATGTTAGCCTGGCTGCAGTGCAGCAGGCGTTGCGAAGGCCCACCACATGTGCCAGTTTGATGTGCGATTTGCTTCGTGGTGGTGGTGGTGATGCTGCTGCTGCTGCTGCTGCTGCTGCTGCTGCTGATGTTTACTTCTTTTGCGGGCCATTCCAGGCTTGCAAGCAATCGAGCCTCTTGGATAATTCAGTTCTGGTCGGGGCTTCGGGAGGGAAGCACATTCCCAATTGTGTTGAGGCCAAGATAAGCAAAGACCGAATCTTGGAGTTCATATCTCAAGACCAAGACTTGTCAGAGGCAGACATTGACCAGGCAAGTTGGAAACATGTTGTGATGCAGTTTCTGACAATTGTGTTTGGTGTTGCTTTCATGGGTCAGGTCCTGGGTGCTGTTGGCATGAGCGGTGCCAAACTACTGGATTGCGAACAGCTGGCCGCCAAATTGTTGGATCGGGTATGCAATCCACCATCTGTGCTAGAAATGCACGAATTAGAACACGCTTAAATGAGCTCTCGAGGCTATCTGTGTAAACCAATGTTTGATGCTGTTGTGAAGCCTCGCTTCTTCACTGCTGCTGTACAGGTTCCTATTCCTTTTGCAGCAAGATGTCTGGTGTCGCATGTATGCAGATTGAACACCAGAAGAAATTTCATTCGCGTGGAAGGGTGAATACGCTTATTAAGCTGGATGCACATGCATACAGGCAGTGCCGATATGATTTGTGCACGTTGGCCTTGCGAGTACGAGTGTCAGAGTTGCTTGTTGCAACGCTATGCTGCTCCAAAGGGGTAAGCGGGGGGTTTTGGTCTGGCCGACTATTGTGAGCAGGCAGGGTTGCTTTCTGTTAGTTGAAGTTTTTGTGTGCAAGTCTTCTGCAGGCATGGGGCGCGGACGGGCATCCTGGCTGGTGCGTGCCTGTGAGATGTACGAGAGACTTGCGCGTTGTAAACCAATACATCCGAGGCCTGCATTGCAGTGGCCATGTGCTGCGTCGATTGGGCGTTCACCTTGCCCCGAAGTGCACGTGGGCATGTTTGCAACTCGTGGCATGCCATTTTCGGCATCTTGGGCAATTAGTTAGCCGCAGCTAGCCAAGCTCAGGCGGCGCATGTGAGCCAAAACGTAGCTGCAGGTATCCGCTTCGAGGGTGCGTGAAACGGTGTCGTGTAACGGATTCCCGCTCAGATCTGCATTTGTGCCGAAGCAGATCAGAGGGCTTAGGGTTTGCAGGTTTTAGGGTTTAGGGCTCCTAACTGTGAGAGAGAGAGGGTTTAGGAGCCCCATGATTTGATACGTGGTTTTCTAACCGGTGCCCCCGATCCAGCGCGCACCACGGCTTGATCAGTTTAGCGGTTCTAGTAGAGCCGAAAGCGGCGTGGAACTTGGCAGGTTTGGATCGCTTGTCCAAGTTCGGGCCCGGTGAAGCCACTGCCAGAATCCAGCCTGGACAGAACAGGCTCGCAGATTCGCGCATGGGTCCCGTTCGAGGTGCTGCGCGAAGATTAGTCGAGTTGCTATGTGCCTGGCACTAGTCGGATGACGGACCGTCTCCTGATCTCACTAACGGGCTGAGGCATGAATTATGTGAAAATTTAGTGCAGTTGGTTGATGTCAGCCAGGATCGGTTTGCGTCAATTGCAAGACGCAGATCAGGCGGGCTGAACTCATTGTTCTTCTCAATTTGGTGCATTCCGAATTGCATTCCCTTGCTGCTGCCTCGTGGTGGCCCAGGGGAAACTCTTCCGTTCAGCGTGGTGGACGAAATGCCTGCAGGCCAGAATTTAAAAAAATCGGTGGTGTTCTGGCCGCTTTGCCTTGAATTCCGAACGAGGCTTCTTTCAGCGTTCTGCTTGGGCTGGTCGTTGCTACGTCACAGGCACCTGCACATCAGCTCTTCCATCCTTTGGCTCGTCGTTTTACATGTGGTTCGATAGACTGTCCAAGGTGCTTGCGTCCAGATCTCAGTCGAACCCATACCAGAGATCTGCTTCAGAAAGCTTCAAGATCTGCTAGGCCAGCGTAACGTGATGTCCACCAGCTTGCTTGGCTCAAAGGGGGACCACATGTTGATCCAGATGTGCCTGCGAAACAACCGTCGCCTGAAGCTGCTGGTTACGAGGGGGTTGGTATAGCCGTCCTTGCTACAATGTATACGTGTATATCTCATAGTGAGGTAAATGAACATAATGAACCAAGGCCAGGAAGTTAAGAGCAGCCAAGATGACAGATGCGTAGGCCAACTCCCGTGAGGCTACGGCTGCTGCTGCTTTGAGTGCCAAAATGGCTGTAGTTCCAGAAGGTGCCGCAGCAGACAGCAGACTGGATCATCAGCTTGACCTATTGAGACGCGGTGCTCCTCCTGGAAGTGTGCAGGACGTTCATCGCCGCTTTGCTGGACAGAATACGATGGAGCAGTTCGTAGGGAGGCGTACTGCTAAATACGTCTCTGTAAGGCAAGCATCTTCTAGCGCTGCTGATGCGAAAAGACCCTTCTGTTTGGAGCCTGGTGCCTCGAAGCTACATCTTGACAAGAGATCCCGCAGATGCCGCTTCAGAGTGGAAGATGTTCAGGTCGCTCGCCGGCACAAAAAGATCAAAAAGGCTTCAGGTGGTCCAGAGTTCGAGTGCCTTTTGCAGCTCGAGGCGCGACTTTGAGCTGTCGCAATGCCTGGGGCGCTTGCGAAATTATCTGGAACAAGGGGCAGCATCAAAGCCCAAGCGACTTCATCGAATTGAGAAGCCGTCCTAATTGAGTACGAGTGCATTGTGTCATCATTTCGCCGGGAGGGACTGAAATTGATTAAAATTGGCAGGCAGTTGCATCATGTCACATGTTTTGAGTCAGCCTTCGGCCAAGCTCAAAGCCGCGGCTGAAGCCATCATGAAGATAAGATGCATCACGCGAATCAATCATAGCCAAGCGTAGCAGGCCGAATGAAGATGATGGACTGGAAACTACCTTGGAAATTTGCCAGAAACATTTGGAAGCCCGCATCGCCGACAACAACTTCTGGGAAGGCTTACATCTAAGTCCCATGCGCAAGGCAGAATTGATCGTTCGGCGAGTTGAGCAGGAGCTGCCCCAATTGCAACTTGACTTACTCCAAAACAACTGGTGGCTAGCAAAGCCTGTCGATGGCGCGATGGGGAAGGGTATCGTTCTTTTTGGTGGACTGTCGCGGGCAGAGGATTTGCAAATTTCGACCATGCCTTTTTGCGGGCGTATGAAGGATGGATATGTCCTGCAGAAGTACATTGAAAAGCCACATTTGGTCCACATGTCGAGCTTGATTGACATTGACAACAGGCTGGGTGGACATACCGCAGAAGCCTGCGTAGACGAGGTTTACAAATACAACCTGCGCATGCTCGTTCTGGTGCGTTGGGTCGAGGATCCTTCAGTGTGGGTGTATGACAAGGGCTATATTGATCTTTGTGCGATGCCCTTTGCCGAGGAGTATGGTGCCGGAGTACAGGAAGCCCACGTGTCCAACCTGCCATGTAAGGGGAAGGGCATTGGAGTTCGAAAGCGCATGTGGTCAACGGACACCTTCAGGCTGTATCTGCAAGAACGTTCCGGTCGTGATGTTTGGGCGGAGGAAATAGTGTCCCAAATTCGAACTGCCATTTCGAGGGCACTGAGCTGCCTACTCCCATTGACGACGGGATGTACTAGCCACGACGATTCCAAATCCACACCTGTGCGCCAACCGTGGCGGCGCTTCGGTTTTGATTTTGCAGTGGGAAAGAATTTCCATGTGTGGCTCGTGGAAATCAATCACCGCCCTGGAATGAAAGCACCGAAGGGACCAGCAGGTGAGGACAAGCGCCAACTCTTGGACTCTTTGCTGCCGCAGCTGCTAGAGGGTACTGCCTGCTTCTATCTGTGTCGAGCTTGTTCGGTTTGGGTCGTAGTTAGCTTTCCTGGCATCGTCTCAGACTCAATGTGGCACAGTTGAGGAGCATTTCTACGCGGATGAGAGTGAGCTTTGCGGTCGTAGGTTGCAGGAAACTCGTGATGGGTGTAGTCGCCGGGTGGCAAACTTCCACCGCGTGACTATCCAGCAAAAGAGATGACGTGACCTGTTGCTGTGCTGCTATCGTCTTCGGTCGAGGGTTTTTGAAAGCCTTGGGCCGTGATGACATAAGGCAAGAGAGTGCCACGGTGACTGGCCAGAAGCCAGGGGCTCATTCACGAGCAGATGTGCTGAGTCCAACAACGCTGCCTGGAGGCGTGGTGAGGAGCGGAGCATCAAGGCGCACACCGCACCCGTTTGCAAACTGTAGCGTGCAGAGTGACAGTGCTGCCAGGCTCCTCCCAATGCGAACGATGAGATAGTGAGGCAGCAGCACGCATCCAACAGATCCAGTGTTTCGGTTTGCTTCATGTTCAGGAAAACCCTCGAAGCTTACAACAAGCTTCAGTCGGATCCGGAGATTTGACCTCAGCGGGCGATTGTAGTGGGAGGTTGGAGCATCGCAGCCTTCTCCGCTCCCCAGGTCATTCTGGGATGGGGATGCTGCAGGGCCAGAGGCTGAAGGGTAGGAGCCTTGGCGGGTCGACGTTGGCGTTTTAACGTCTTTAGACATTGCCAGATGCTTGATCATTTGCCGTTCATGTGGTCAGGGCATCCTATGGCGTATCGCGAGGAATGATGAAAAACATGCGAGCCGAGGACTCGGCAACAGGGCCTGTTGTGATTTGAATTTGGTTCGGTGGTCTTGCATCACTGCATCAAATCCGTTTCCCACACCACACAGCGATGACAGTAAGCTCCCAAGCGAAAGCGGCTCAGGCAGCGATGAAAAAGCGGCAAGCGGCCGGCAACCAGTGAGGGCCCGAGACCGCCACCGCCAGCGAGCAGTCAACGAGGCAAAAGCGCTGATTTCAGTTGTCATAAACAAAAAATTGGATGGGAATGTGCAGAACAGCACACTGTTACCGAAATTTGCTGAAGGAAGCCACAGAACAGGCCGTGCATGCTGGTTGCAGCAGTGAGCAACTGATGCTATGGCTTGAAGCATGAAGTTTTTCTTACTCATAAATCATGCTAAGTAGCGCCATTGAGGCGAATGAAGCTAAGTTGTATAGTTTTCAGGAAAGCTTTGGCAAGAGTGAGAGAGAAATGCAGATGCCGTGGCCACCGCCTCCTTAGCCCGTCGCCATGGCCGAGATTCGAATTCAATGGAGGAGAGCTTGGAGCCCCCTGCATCCCCTGCAGTGGACGAAGGTGTCAACAGGAAACGGCGCGTACACTGCGAGTGGCAGCGAGTCAAGCGGCAGTGTTCCATGCTTCCGTGCAATTGGTGGCCTCGGGGCTGTGGTGGTTCTGCACCGACGGCGAAGCTGCAGATTGCATCTGAGGCGTTTGACAGCGGTTCGAAAGCTGTCTGGGAAAGCTGCTGAGATGCCAAGGGAAGAGTCCTTAAATCCTGCTGACTTCACAGCAGATATAGAAAACATTGAATCGCAGATTCGAAGCCTCGATCGTATTTGTGGTCAAGCTGCTGGGACCAGCTTCCCACCAAAATCCAACAAAAGTGGTCTTTCCGCCCTGAACGATCTGGAGACTCTTGCAGATTCAACCCAACTGGCACCAGGCAGTTTGATTGAACAGGGCAATGCCGGGACCGATGCTCTGGTGGCTAGCATTCTGGAGGAGAGCCATGATGATCCTGAGTCTGAGAACTTGGTTTTGTTGAACCTCTTTAAGGATTTGCAATCTGACGAGCCTCAGGTATTGAAGGTGCCGGCGGGCATTGCCCATCAGTTGGATGAGAGGACGAGTCATGATGAGAAGCTTGTTACTCTGCCTTTGCCTTGCAACGATGAGAGTGAAAATGCTCAGAGTGCACGTGTCCCTGTGGCAGCCGCCATTTCGGAGATTTCTCGTAGTAGGGCCTCGCTGGGCAAAAGCGAAGCTTTGTTCCACTCAAACATCTCTTCAACGACGATGCCGACCGCTTCCACACCGAGTTCGATGCCTTTAGGAGAATTATTGGAGACGTGTGGCTACATGTCTGCTCCACTTTTTGGTGAAGGAGGCGTTTCCATTACTGGAGTGGTCGATGTGGCGCAGCGTGCAACCGAGGGCGACTTCCTGCTCCTGAGCTCCAATGCAGCCGACGGCTTCCTCCTAGAGCAAGCTTTGGAGCAGGGGGTGTCTGCCATTGGTATACTGGCCGAGTCTGACATGTCCCGAGAAGAAGCAGGTAAACTTTTTTCGCGCTTCTCAGACACAGGTTTACAGGCAGTGGTTCTTCTGTCTTCTGGACTGCCGTCTCCCGCCCATTGCTTAGCCGAAGCCTTTTACGCAAGTAGCCGCCCACAGGCTCCGATGCAACTAATTGGGGTGATCGGTGGCCAGGAGTACGACGTGAGGACCACTGCGTGGCTTCTTTTCAAGCTGCTGGAGTCAGCCAAGGGCCCGGCAAAAACTGGGTTGTTAAGCGACCGTCGCTGCATGATCGCGTTTCAGAGCAAAGATGTTGGAGATTCACTCACATGTTGTGCAGTACAGGAACTCTTGGCAGAGATGGCGGGCGCAGGTGTCGGCGCCTGCGTCGTTGAAATTCTGCCGGGTGCCGCTGCTTTCCAAGAAGTTGACTTCGATGTGCTGGTGGACTTGGGAGAGACACGAGATGCTCCAGCAGCAGAAGTGGTTCGCCAGAAATGTCTCCAAACTTCAAAGGCAGTAGTGGGTCCACACGACGGAGTGCAAGCTGGAAGTTCTTTGGCAACCTACAGCGTAGAAGTCTCGTCTGTTGAAGATGAGAAATCGGCTCTGGCGAATCTAACCAAGGCAAAAATCGTTGAGAAACTTGTGGATCTTGGAGTCGACGACATCCCAGCAGATGCCAAGAAGCCTGAGCTAGTCCAAATGCTGGAGGAGCTTCTCCCCTCCTCAGGCGATGCTGTCGAAACCCAGGCCTCGACAACTGTTTCGACGGCTTCAAATTGCCTTTATGGCCGAACCACGCCCACCCCCTTTATGAGGCAATGTCACATGGAACTCAGTGGGCTGGGCCTCGAACGTGGCTTGAATTTGCCACTGCTAAAAGACACCAGCCCAGCAGCTGTGGCTGCCCTTTGTGCTGCCGGTGCAATCTTACGGTGTGATGACCCGCTGACAGATATTCGAGGCTTGGCGTCAAGACTCGAGGCAATCAACCCGCCTCCAGGAACCTTCGAGATTTTTTCCTCCGAAGACGTGCACGATAGTGCAGTCCTTCTGCATGAAGCCGCCTCGCCTCTCCATGTTGAACAAGCTTTGCGGGTCACAAGGTCTTCCATGGCTCATGCGCCCAACCTGCTGACTCAGCTGACTGCTGTGTTCGGCTGTGATGGCGAAGTGTCTCGGGGTGACAGGGCCAAGTTTGGTTGGGCGCTTGCAGCTTGCGATAAGCTGATTTTAACTTCCGCCAGTCCTCGAGGGGAGCCGCCCATGCAAATTCTCGAAGATATCTTGGAAGCGGTGAAGCAACAAAGGAGTTGTCTTGAGCTGAATGCTCCGCTGGAAGTTCATGTTGTGGCAGACCGTGCTGACGCCATAAAGCTCGCTACGTTGCTGAACCGGAATCAGCTGAAACCGCAGCTGGCACAGGCAAGCCTCGTGTTCGGAAGCAGCTACGACGATGTCTGTGACGCAGCAGACCAGGAGGGAGCAATCCGAACATGGCTGTGCAATGACCGCAAGATGATAGCAGATGCAATGCATCTAGCAGAAGGCTTGAACTCCTCATCATTGGAAGACGACCAGATGCCTTGGGGAATATTTCCCGACGGTCGCTTGTATCCAGGAAGGTCTTTGCATTGGTCCTATGCAGTCGGGGTGTCCGCCGAAGACCAGGTGGTGGAACGGCTTTAGCTCATGAAATGTGCTGCTGGAAAAGGAGTTACTAGTGAGTACTAGTGGGCTTGAGCTCCGCTGGTTGGCTAAGAAGCCTGCGTCTGGGGTCTTCTTGTCGTCTCAGCCGCGCCCGGGCCGGAATGCTCAGATGTGGTTTCAATGTTATTCCCCGCGTCACTGTGGGGTTTTTGTTTTCACGGTCGCTCTCCGCCGTCCTTCTCCTTCTCCTTCTCCTTCTCCTTCTCCTGCTCCTGCTCCTGCTCCTTCTCCTTCTCCTTCTCCTTCTCCTCCTCCTCGTCCTCCTCCTTCTCCGTCTCCTCTTCCCCTCCTCCCTAGACGCACAACGCATACCACACACGCCACACACAACTCAGACACCGCACATGCCACACACACGACACCGCACATGCCACACATGCCACACACACGACACGCACATGTAGCAAACGCTGACTCTAGAGGGCTCTGCGGGATGCGCCATCGTTTGGGATTTGCCTCTGTGGAAGACTGTAAACGCCACTGAACGCTGACCCTAGAGGGCTCTGCGGGATGCGGCGCGCGTTTAGGACCCCCTTGCCTGGAAGACTGTAAACGCCACTAAACGCTGACTTTAGAGGGCTCTGCGGGATGCGGCGCGCGTTTGGGACCCGCCCCCGCTGGAAGACTCATGGTTGGGACAGTGCGGGGGTCAGACCTGCAACCGATGCGGTGACTGCAATCCTGGCCGGACATGGAGCTCGGACGCACAGCTGATAATTGCCTGCATGGTGCCCTGCCGACTACCACCCTGTTGAAGGGCGTGTACTTTACAGGGTGCTTTTGATGAGTGCACTGGTCGTGAAGTAGCTGAGCCCGTAGCTAGAGTTGGGACGGGGAGTAGTCGAGCCGCTGTGCTTTTTCGCATGCTTTCGAGAGTTGAGTGTGATGATGGCTTTCGTTAATGTCCGGGGACGGGCTAATCCGGCTCTGTCCTCACACGCACACACGCACACACGCACACACGCACACACAACACACAACACACAACACACAACACACAACACACATCACACGACACACACATGTGCCAGGTACGCATGCATGGCCCCTGCGACAAGAATGACACGACGAGTGTCTTAACCATAAACTATGCCACCTGTGCGTGGCTCAAGGTGCGTCTGTGAAGAGACAAGGTAGGGAAGNTTTGGGGGGTTTGATGATAGCCTCCCGAGTCCCAGTTCCTGAGGAGGTTCGTTATGCAGGCTCAACTTGTTAACTCTCCTGACCTTCTCGCAATCTCTCAATCTTCAAATACCGAACAAGTTATGACTGCCCAAACGCTTTCCCAAGCATCCAACAGCATGACACATCACACGGCAAGCAGTTTGTTGCGGCCACCGAGTGGCAGTCAGGATGAGGCATCTGCTGATATTCTGATTAG
>BGNK01004895.1:28713-46820 GCA_003297005.1 Symbiodinium sp. clade A Y106 | reverse complement strand
TACACCGTCTAGGGCGCGTGTGGAGTGCATTCTCGTTTCCTCCCAAGTGGGCAAATTATTCTATAAGGCATTCTATGGTGCATTCCAAGGGTAATCTATAGGGTTGTCTTTACGGCTTTCTATGCGGTACTCAGAGGGTATCAGACACAGGGCATATTCTGTGAGGTAGTCTCAAGGGTACTGCAAATGGTATTCTATAAGGCCTATAAAGGGCATAATATAGCGTATTTCTTTTGGGTATTCTATAGGGAACTCCAAAAGGCGTTGTATAAAGGATGGTACAAGGCGTAAGCATAAACGTAAAAGTTGTATTATAGAAAGTATTCTGTAACGTATTGTATAGGCTACAGGGTATTCAACAAGGTTCGTAAAAGGTATATAGGGGGCTTTCTAGAATCTAGGGTTATCTATATGAAAATTCTTTAAGGTGTAGAGAAGGAGTATTTTGTAAGGTATTCTATAGGCTATTGTTGTTGATTTCCTCATTGGGCACATAGCAGGTAAAATGCAGAGCATTCTGCTCCTGATTTCCCCTCATGAATTCGTTATCTATAAAATATTCTACACGGCAGTCTATGGTGCATTCTACGGGTATTTTAAAGAACATTCCATAGGGTTTTCTTTAAGACTTCCTATGAGGTACTAAGACGGTATCATAGACAGGGGGTATTCTGTAAGCTAGTCTGTAGGGTATTGCAGATGATATTCTATAAGGCCTATAAAGGGCATATTATGTAACGTATGTTTCGGGCGCTCTACAGGGTACTCCATAGCGCATTGTATAAGGGATTGTACAAGGCATCAACATAAACGTCAAAGTTGTCTTATAAAACGTATTCTATAACGTAATGTATAGGCTATAGGGTACTCAAGAAGGTATATATAACGTATATAGGGGACAGTCTATAATGT
Source organism: Symbiodinium sp. clade A Y106 (assembly GCA_003297005.1). NCBI lineage: Eukaryota > Dinophyceae > Suessiales > Symbiodiniaceae > Symbiodinium > Symbiodinium sp. clade A. The sequence continues at coordinate 45,908 of BGNK01004895.1, read as the reverse complement.
ACTACCTAGGGTCACCTGTACGAAATTCTTTGAGGTTTGTGGTATTCTCTAGAATATTCTCTTCGATTCCTGGATCGCTCCTAGAAATCCCTTACCATAGGGGCATTCTATGAGGTCTTCTATAGAGTAGTCCAGATGGTCTTCCATGAGGCGCACGATATATAGAGGGTACTATGTGTTCCACGAGGTATTTTGTAGGATACTCTATTTGGTATTCTGTAAGGTACTCTAAGTATTTTATAGGTATACGGGCTATGCCTGAAAGTATATGATATGGTATTCTAGAGGCTCTAGGGTATTCATTTTGGCATGGGGGTATTCTATATCAGTGTATTCTATATGAGAGTTGTTACGATACATAGAGGAGGTATTCTAAAGGATATCCTATAAGGTATTCTATATAGTGTCTTGTATAGAGTGTCCTTTAGGGTATATGTAATGCGGGGTGTATCATATATAGGTGGTCTTGTATAAGGTATTCGACAGTATATTCCAGATGGATTTTTATAAGATATATATAGGCTATGAGAGTGGAATTTTGCAAAGTATTCAAAAATGTTTCTAAAGGGTATTATATTGGTTAAATACAAGGTATTGCACCCTGGAAATATCGATAGATTTCGTGTTCATGGACATTATCTACAATCTCGATGCGTCTTATATATGGGTATTCTATAATGTATTACCTAGGGTCACCTGTACGAAATTCTTTGAGGTTTGTGGTATTCTCTAGATTATTCTCTTCGATTCCTGGATCGCTCCTAGAAATCCCTTACCATAGGGGCATTCTATAAGGTCTTCTATAGAGTATTCCAGATGGTCNTGAGGTTTGTGGTATTCTCTAGATTATTCTCTTCGATTCCTGGATCGCTCCTAGAAATCCCTTACCATAGGGGCATTCTATAAGGTCTTCTATAGAGTATTCCAGATGGTCTTCCATGATGCGCACGATATATAGAGGGTACTATGTGTTCCACAAGGTACTTTGTAGGGTACTCTATGTGGTATTCTGTAAGGTACTCTAAGTATTTTATAGGTATACGGGCTAAGCCTGAAAGTAGATGATAAGGTATTCTAGAGGCCCTAAGGTATTCAATATATCTACAATCTCGATGCGTCTTATATCTGGGAGCTGTCGAAATAGGGTCCTGTTTTCATATCCATTCTTGTCGTGATACTCTGTTATATGAGATCACATATCTCTGCTCTCCTGTTGCGTGCTACTTTCAGAGCTCATACTGCTGCATGCAAAAACCTATACACACACAGAACATACATGCAAGCTTGCGTTCTTTTGCAGCACGAGAAGAAGTCGTACGCGAATGCATGTCGTGCGGAAAAACTNATATTTATATATTTATATATTTATATATTTATATATTTATATATTTATATATTTATATATTTATATATTTATATATTTATTTCTTTGTATATGCAACGGTAATAAGAGCACTTATATGCCACGGTAATAAGAATACTCATGGTAATAATAATGATAGTCCTAGGGGTAATACTAGGAATAATCATGATCCTTCCCTCCTTTCTGTTGTTCTTTTGTCCTTCCTTCGAGAGCAAAGGACGAGCCCCCCCCCACCCCCTCCAAAAAAAACCACAGGCGCAAAAAGCAAATTCCCACGAAAAAACGGCACTCCTCAGTTCCGCCTTGCCTGGAAGCCCCAACTTCACACTAATGCCCGAGCCAGTGGAAACAGCCAGATAGGTTGGGGGAATGATGAATGCTGGTCGCAGCATTGGACTCGAAGCATTGCGATGAAGCATACCAGCGGCACTACCCTAACACTATCAGAGCAAAAATGGGAAAGTGTGACACTGGCAGCAGGTCATCCGATCCGGTCATCTCGACAGCTGCAGAAACAGGTAGGCATACGATGGCGAGAGTCAACCAAAAGCAGAAGCGGCCGTGTCAGCAGCAGCAGCAGCAGCATCAGCAGCAGCACCAACATTACCAGCACTACCAGCAGCACCAGCAACAGCAGCAGCAGCAGCAGCAACCGCACGAACAAACGACCCGACTCCAACACCGACGGCACCAGCAGCGCAGGTGGCATCACCGGAAGCATTGCCACCAAAGGAACCATCAGCAGAGTCACGACCATCACACATCTTGACCTAATCGCAAATTAAAGTACTAGTCAAAATTCTCATCACCATGATTATCATCATCATCATCATCACTAACATGTGAGTTGTCGTCTTCCCCGTCGTCTCACGTGCATGGCGCCACCACTTCAGTCGTCGTCGCCGTGGTCATGCTTCTGAACATCAGTGCTGATAGCCATTGTGGTCATGTCTACCAAGATCATCATCAATGACAGTGTTCTCCAGCAAATACCATCCAGGCAACTTGGAAATGTGAAGAGGGGTGAAGGACTCGCAGCCGAGCTTCAGAGCTGAAGGAAATGGCATCAGTCCGAACCAGCTCTCCTTGGCATCATTGACGAAGCCAGGACTTAGACCAGAAAAAATCCATTTTGTGCTACGACGGGCTGGGTGGAAAAAGTCACAAGTGCCAGAAAGCCCGTATAGGGAGCAATTCCAGCCCCAGTGTCCAGGTAGCTCTTCCAGAAGCTGCAGTGCCAAGCGCCACTTTCCGACCTCTCGACAGAGTCTCCCAAGGTCAGAGCAACGTGTAATCTCCTGTTTCAGGAAGCATTGCCGGGGATCTTCGGGAACCCGCTCGTTCCAGGAGTTTCAGCACATCCAACGTGTACCACAAGCGCTGAGAACTCAGCATCTGCACAGCTGCTGATGGCAGAGTTGTAGCCTCGGTAGCACACTGGATGGAACAAGGCTGAGGCCGTCAAGGCCTTCTGACAAACCTTTGACAGTTGATGCAAGCTCGGCGAACGGGACCTGTTTCAGAGGTCGTGGACTTGCATCACTGGCCTCGTAAAGTCGAGCGGCTGACATCGTTGGGTGTCACCAGTGCGCCTTTCATGTCTCCCAGAAGCGAGACGGCGTGTTCCCACATGCCTGCACTTCAGGGGTTGAAATCTGTTGTGGTGAACCCCCCAACCTCTGTAATTCGTCATCAATGTGTGAGACCTTGCTGTCTAATGTCTTTACGCGGGCACGTCTTCACTGACGACCCCATCGAACCTAGAAGCAGCATTCAAGACACTGTGACCGATACTTACTCGGATAATCAGGCTTTTCAGGGCTAAAAGCTTCCTGTGAAGGCCGGTAGTGGCTCGCGTTTCAAGTCGGGCTCCCGGCCTGCTTTGGCACATGCGCCGACTGCCGCACCTGATTCTAATGATCGAGAACAGAGCGAGGGATCAGGACGCTGAAACTTCACGTTTTCCATTCAGACTTAGCGGTTCAGCTAGTTTCTGCTACATGTGGAAACGATCGGCGAGTGCGGCAACAAACGCTGGCATCTCAGCCTTGCTCCGAGAAGCCGCTGGCAATCACAAAGCGCCGTAGACGCATGAGAATGGGCGACAAAAACACACCAACTTGTCTGGAACACAAAACCCGTCAATGCACAATTATCCCGAGCCACAACTGGACAAGACCCGGGTGCCTCAGCATGTGTCATCTTTAACGATGCACGGTTCGGAAAAAACGAAAGGGCAACCAGGAAGACACGTGCATCGCTTGTGCAATGAGGTCCAAGTTGCTGAAGCTGTAGACATCTGGAAGCACCTGACGCAGTCGCTGGGCTCGGCTTTGGCCCAAACTTCCGTCGTACTTCTGGCTTCACGTTTCAAACACTGACAGCGATGTTTCCACTGGCAGTCGCTGTCACAGCACTCGTCGTGTCGTAGCAGTAGGAGTCACAGTAAGTAGCAGTTGTAATAGGAATGGTATCGATAGTAGGTATGTACATATGTATGAATTTGTATGTGTTTGTGTATGTGTTTGTGTTGGTGTTGGTGTATGTATGCGTATGTGTTTGTGTAGGTATGTGTATGTGTATGTGGATGCGGATGTGAATGTGAATGTGTGTGTATGTGTGTATGTGTGTATGTGTGTGTCTGTGGGTCTGTGTGTCTGCGTGTCTGCGTGTCTGTGTGTCTGTCTGTTTGTATGCATGTACGTATCTATGTATGCATGTATGTACTGTGTACGTATTATCACGGAAAATGCTAGACGACGGGTGAGATCAGACGTGCGCCAACAACGTCGACAATGTGTACGTACGAGAACCTGCCGCAGCAGATCGATCAACTATCACGACACACTGCCTCCACCACCACATCACCGCCAACATTACGAAATATCACCAGCACCAAAATACCAAAGCATACATATCAGGACCAACAAGACCATCAAGATCACCGTCATACTGCCAGGCCACAACGGTGATCTACATGATTCTCTAAGGCACCTCCACGGCTGGCATGGCGTGCAGGATTGTCAGCGACAGCCGCCAAAGAGAGCCCTCCTGTGGCTGCCGACTTAGTCCAATGTTTAGACGACGGCATTTCCTGACCCTAATGCGGTCCTAGACAAGGAACCCTTGCAGAATCGGAATCTAATCTTCTTCAATCGGAGTCTTCAAATTAGGATGTTCGGTAAAGGACCTAAGAAGTCTCGCCTCGCAGGAGGCCAGGACCACGTTCGAGCCGAGCCTGGATCCCCAAACAATGCCAAGCTACACGACGGTAGGACTTTCTGGCCGGATTCGTCTTTGCGGTCTTCTAGGTGTGAAATGGTGGCAGGGCATCACGGACTCACGCTCAGTGTGCCTGCGTTTTCGCTCCGTTCCAAGCTTCCAGTCGGGTTTGCTAGGATCGAGGGTCGCGTCGGCCGAGCTCTTTAGTCTTTGGCTCCCCAAAATCGAGTCGGACGAGCCACAAGTCTTGCTGAGCGTCCTTCCGGTAAGCTTCCTGCGTCAGCGAAATTTGTGCCTAAAGCTTCAAAGATCTAGCAGTCACAAGCTTCGGGGCGGCTTGTGAGTCAAGCTCTGGATGTGCTATGGGTGTCTGTGAGCTGGGTCTCATGACGTGGCTTCAAATCTGCAGCAGCTTCCACTATAACGAAGACTCGGCATCAAACAGCACGGACACTTCAACTCGACTTCCCTACCGGTATAGACACGTGGTTAGACATAGAGCACCACGCAAACAAACTTGCAAGGGGGTCGAAAGAATTGAGCCGGCTGAGAGCCTGGAATGTCTGAGGGTCCTTATACTTTGGATGAGAGTAGCATGGCAGGAAATTGCCACACGCAGCCCTGCTGAAAAACTGGAAAAGCCTCGAGGAAAGCAAGCCACAAGAAACCGCATCAATCCCAGCTCACGTAGCCACCAGTCTCGCGGCTATCCCGAATGCTACAGCATGATTCATACATTGTCGTACATGCAGTGGGCTGCATGGCCGGGGAATTCGTCCTGCGAAAGGAAGAGCACCATCTCCCACTGACTCTGTTGGTAGAGAGCGGACAGCTGCAAACCTGTCTCGGGCAGATGTCATCCCCTCACCGGCTGGGTTTCTGAGGTCTCCTGAAAGTTATTTGTGGTCAGCAATGGCATCTGTGCCGGTGCGCGTGAGAAAACTGTGCTAAAAGCGATTTGAAGGAAGATCGGTAGCAATTGTAGCAGTGATAGCAGTAGTGGTAGCAGTAGCAGTAGCAGTAGCAGTAGTAGTAGTAGTAGCAGGAACAATTTAATAATAATAATAATGATAATAATAATAGTAGTACCTGTTGTCGTTGTTGTGGTCGTTGCCGTTGTTGTTGTGGTTGTTGTGGTTGTTGTGGTGGTAGTAGTAATAGTAGTAGTAGGAGTAGCAGTAGTAGTAGTAGTAGTAGTAGTAGTCGCAGTGGCAGTGGCAGTGGCAGTGGCAGTGGAAGTGGCAGTAGTAGTAGTAGTAGTAGTAGTAGTAGTAGTGGCAGTGGCAGTGGCAGTGGCAGTGGCAGTGGCAGTAGCAGTAGCAGTAGTAGTAGTAGCAGTAGCAGCAGTAGCAGCAGCAAAACAGCAGCAGCAGCAGCAGGAGGAGGAGGAGTAGTAGTAGTAGTAGTACAAGTACAAGTACTAGTACTAGTACTAGTGTTAGTAGTGGTACTGGTGGTAGCAGTGATTGTAGTGATAGTAGCGGCAGCAGTCGTTGTCGTACGGATAGCTGTCGCAGTCGTGCTAGCAGCAGCAGTCGTCTGATTTGTCTACGTTTTTGCTTCTCTTTCATTGGATAGCATGCTTTCTTATCGTGTACATGCGCATACATGCAGGCAGAGAAAAGCGAACAACACACGAAGGCAAGCGAGAGTGAGAGAGACATGGCGAGACTGTACACATCCTGCGGCCGATGTCCGAAAGACCAAACCGGGTTAATTACTGGTAGCGAGCACAAGTCCTGAGCTCTGGCCACCCACACTCCACCCACCGCGGGCCTACATCCTTAACTCGACGCCCGTGAGCCGAACCGAGTCAACAGCACCCATGTTTTCCAACAGCTATAACCTGATGCAGCCCGAAACAAAAAGCATCGACAAAAACACGCCACAATGGACTGCTGCTCAAGCACAGGGCTTATCCGGATCGCGTCAACCATACAGTCTCTACATCGTATTATACTGAAAAGCCAAACTTCGGAAACAATCCAAAACGCAACAACATGAATCCTGAATGAACCAGATTGAGACACTGAAGGCTCGGGTAGCTAAGGCCTCGAGCCGCAGCATCCGAAAGCGAAGCCTGTGCAGAGATCAGCGGCCAGAAGAGGAGACTAGGATCGAATGCCTGGGCATTCCGAATTCCTGGAGGTTTCGAAGGTTAGTGCAGGTCGGCGGCACGAGGCCTATCCTTACTTAGGATGCATTGCATACTGGAGCTTCGCGTTTAGCATATGTCTTGTTCAAGCCTCCGTCTTGTATTGGAAGGAAATGCAAAGCACCTGCCGTCTCCGTCACAACCAGCTCTTGAGGTAATATGCTCTAGTCATGTGGGGACTGGAGGTATGCCAGTGGCATTTGTTTCGTTGATCCGTCGATTAACGTGCGAACGGACTTTCACTCTAAACGACGCAAAGAGCTGGACAAACAAGGGAAGAGTACATGAGGACCGCAATGACCGTCTTTGGTCGCAGGCATAACTGTTTGACTGCTGCTGATGGCAAGTACGTCACTGGTGAGTATAACACTGGTGCTGTTGATGCAGGTGGTGGTGAAACTGCTGGCTTCTTGGTGGCCTTGACGAAAAACAAGAAAACAATGTAATAGTATGACGATGATAGTGATGAGGTATTTTACGGCGGCAATGCTACACACACAAACGCGCACGCACACACACACACACACACGCACACACACACACACATATGCGCACATTACCGGCACGGTGTTGTGACGAACGCGAAATCAGCTTCGAGCGTCGACTTCTACCGGCTCATGCTCTGCTGCTGGCTGCCGGTAGTTCTGAGACTTGTTAGCTCTGCTGCACCATCAACTCACAGTCACATAATCACACTAGGCCACTAGGCGTGAACGGTCTTGCCTCCGGCACCGATTCAACAAAATGCATCGCTGCACGCCAGTGGCCAGAGTTCATCCTCGGATCGAGCTTGTCGCGTGTTACCAAACGTCCACAGGGAACGAAGACCTGTGCAAGCATCCTCATGTTGGCAAATTTGGCAAATCTTTGCTAGCACAACTCGACCCTCTGGGTGCAGTATGTTCGGCTTTGCTTGCATAGCCAGAGAGCAAGGCAGAGAACACTGTGGTGCAGCTCACCTTCGCATTGGCTTGTTGGCTCTTGACGTTTATCCGAAGATGTAGCTATCTATATGTCTATCTGCCTAGCGATCTATCTATCTATCTATCGGTCTATCGATCTGACTATGTACCTGTCTATCTATCTATTTAGCTGTATGTGCTTCAAAAAATGTGTGTACACATATGACACATTCATCCATCCATCCATCCATCCATCCATCCATGCATACGTACATACATGCTTATGTACATACCTATGTATGCACATATGTACATATACATATACATATACATATACATATACATACATATGTGTATATATATATATACACACGTACATACGTACATAATTTCTTCATATACATATACATATATACTATGATGCATGTGTATATGATTATTGTTATTTCGGTGTCTGTGTCAACGGCTATGCCTACACCGATGTCGATGTTAGTTGCTATGTAAAAGTAAACGGTTAACTGTACATGTGAATGTATATGTGGATTCATATATGTGCGTGTATATGTATGTGCATATTGTACATGTACAGGTATATGTGTATGAATATGTATACATGCATGCATGCAGATATGTATGTGATCCCGTCCCGGGCTGCTAACTCCCCACTTTTCCCCGCCTCCCCCCACCATTCCCCAGTTTTGATGGTGGTGGCTTTCGGAGGGCGGGATCGTTAGACCTGTTGTTGTCACGTTCCTCGTGACTTTCGCAAGTCTTCGACATGTGGGGCAACTTCCCAGGTCAAAGATGGTATCAGTGGCTGGCACGAACCGTGATCTACCAGTTGCATGACACTCCTTGCTTTTGGGCTAGGTTCCGGATACACGCCGGAGCAGAACCCACCTCAATCACAGGGGGAAGGGGCGACGAGGCGACGGTTGTCCCAGAGGGGAACGGGGAGGGGGGGCGACAAAAAGCCAGGAGACCAATAACCCAAAAAAGACTACAGGCAACACACCAGAGGGCAGCGCATGCAGCGGAGGGAGGGACACCATGGAGTCGGTGTGTGGGCAGGGAGGAGGCGGGAGCTCAGGCCCTGGATCATGCGTAGATGCAGGTATGAATGTATCCATAAAAACCGAACATTTAAACATAGAGCATCTAAAAACAGGCATACATACCACCATGAATATCCTAGTTGCATTCCGTCAGCCAAACACCAACTGCCACAGGTGCAACCACGACCATGAACCTACAAACCAGTGTCAGTGTTGATACTGAAGATCCCACAAGTGTTTGACTGCAAGGAAGATGCTACGGCTCGGACGACTCCTTTCCTTTCGTTACCGACTGTCTCGCTAGCGGAAATGGCAAAGTATACGGCCTACAGCCCAGCAGTCCCTCGAGGGATCAACACTTCTACAGTTCAACGTGCTCAACGACGTGCCAATCGAACCTGACGAACACAGACCCGGGACTTAAGAATCCAAGTCACCTGATTTACGTGGGTGCCCATGGAGATAAACAGCTCGAGTGACCGCTGCCTGAAAAGGCACAGTCTGTATTCCTGACTTGCGCACTAATTAGGCTCCGACTTCCCTGCCTGGTCATGGTTACAGTTTTGTCGTAGATGTCTGAATGGGTATGCATGGGGACAGGGCATGAACCATATCGATCTGCAGAGCCTACATTATACCTGGACCCCGCCTACGCTGACGGTTTTCTGAGCCCGCTTAGAAACACCCATAACGCTTAGTTTCGGGGAGGATTCACCTCAAGACCCCTCTCCATGAAGGTTCCGATTGCTTCTGGTCAAAGAAAGAGGCCTTCGAAGGCCCCAAGAGATCTGGATTGTCAAATAATGAAAATTCCTAGGGGATGCTTCTGCATAGAGCCAATTTTAACTATATACGCCTATATACCACTCTACATTTATTGATGTGCTGACTATAGATACCGATGAACCCAAACAATCCCAGTCACGCTAACGGCGCAGGCGTCTACTGTCGTCCAGTGCTGGTTCCCGCAAGCAGGATAACTACGCTGAACCAAGCTAGGTCGCACAATATTCAAGCTTGTAAGTAAGCAAGGTCCAGTCAGAACCAGACCAACCGCAATCAACATCACCAACACCTCTACCTTGTAGATCTTCAAGAACAGTAAACAAAATGAACACGCAAAGCAGCAATTCCAATCAACAACACCAAAACAATTCCTCACCTTTGTCCCACTATTTCAGCATCACGGTTGTGCGCGTCAAGGTTAACAACATCATCATCATCGTCATCATCATCATCATCGCCATTGTGACCTTCATCAACTCAGCACATGCCGAAAGAAGAAAACCCTACAGCTGCCAAATCAAAGAGCCAACTGCAACAAGGAGGCCACTGGCTGCTGCGCTCAAAGGCACTGAGAAGAGTGTTGAAGAACCTGACTGGTCTACGCTTCTCACATAACTTGAGCATAATACATTGGATGATCAAAAAATGCAACCCTCACGGATGAGGTGTCGTAGGGTGGGATGGCTTCTTAAGCAGAATCGCCAGGTGACTCTGAATCACCAGCAGTCACCAGCATGCATTCAGGGAATGCAGATTGTACATTCCAAGGACGGCGTCCTGCATGTTCTGCTGGTGCAGTGGTCCAATGCTGACATGTCCAGGGGTAGGGCGGTTTCACTTCATGAGAGGGGCTGCAATTGTCCGTACTGCGACGTGTGCAGCTCCGATGCGAAGCATTCGTTCTGCATTTGCAGGGCCCGGATTTGTCAGGAATGTGGACAGCGGGCGATCCGCTTTGCCCCCTTCGAAACCTCAAAGCGTCCTAGTGCAGCCCGAGAGCGCGATGTCGGTGCTCGTGGCCAGACCTGGCAGCCACGGGAGTCGAGCGTAGGGCAGCTACTACATGAAACTAGCTAGTTCAGCAGACCATGCTGACCGCGATCGCTTCCCTCGCCCTCGTATTCACGGCCATCGCGCCGTTGCAGTCATCATCATCGCATATCACGACGAAGGTAGCATTAGTTAGCATCGTCACCATCACAGTAAAGCATCTCGATGATACGAGGACCAGCCGTTACCGGCACAGAAAACCTTCGCGACTTTTAACTTCGAATCACAGGGTCAAGCCCTCTCTGAGCCTGCGCGAGTTGCTTCCTTGATTCCGACTACATTTGCTAACATCTTTGGGGCCTAGGCTTTGGGAAGCGTCCTATCAGTCAGCTAATACAGTTAATCGCTTCGTTCAAGGTCTCACATGCTCGACCTCGTCCGCCCGCAAACGGGCCTGCTTCTCCAAGCTGCAGCGCTTGCTGCCATTGGCTGGCCTTGCCAGCAGCTTTGATGCTCGCACCTCAGAACTACTTGAAAGCACGAGGTTGCTTGGGGATATCGACCGGAAGTCTGATGTTGCACTTAAGCAGATACTGTGGAAAGCTTGGCCGAAGAGGGCAGGTATCCGGCTGTACTGCAAAGCCGAAAGGGCTACTTAGCACTACAGGTGACCGGTAGAGATAACCAGAGAATCTCGACATCCAAAAAGGTAGAAATAACTTTCGGGATCGTCTTTCGCACTGATCCTTCGCGGGTTGGTGCGCCAGTTTCCATGATCTGCACCGCATGTGTTCGTCGAGCGCAGTCAAACATGTGCCACAACGAACTGTATGCAGTCCCGGGTTGCTGATTAAAAGGTCGGTATCGACAGCATGAGAGTTGGGCTGCAACCAAGCTGCATCTTCTCAAATGCATATGTATACCAACTTCACCAGACACTAAAGCAACAGTCGCAATCCCATCAGCCAGGTCAACTCATGTCCTGGAACCTTTCAGCCCTGAACCATTCGACTAACGCCTGGCAAGCCTGAGGCCCCAACCCCCATCCCCAAAAGCAACCTTCAAGTTTCAATCCAGGCAAGGGCTCCAAAGCTTGCCACATCCCATGCAAACTCTGACTCGTGGAGGACTGAAGATGCCTGCAACCGTAATTCAGGGGAGTTGGAGGTTTTCCTTTGGGCACGTGGGGTGGTTTGCGCAGGAAGAAGCTTGAGCAGCTGGTAAACGTGCAGTGCTTCGTGGGTCTGTCGGGGTTGGGGGGCCGGAAGGCACGAAGATGAGCAGGAGATTTCGAATTGTAATCAGCGCAGCACAGTAAAGAACGAACATAGCAAGAGAGAGAGAGAGAGGGGAGAGACGTAGAGCGAATGAAAAACGATCGCAAGACCATATCGTGCTAAGCCAAAGACAAGAATGAAACGATGTCTGACAAGAAGCTTGCAGCTCAAGTCTGAAAACCGGTGTTCTCAGCATACAAAGATTTGGCAACATGTTTGAAACGCCTGCGGGATGAGGAGCTACAATTAGTCTTGACCCCGCGACACACCGATCTGAGACCCCGACAAGTGCCCATTGAAAGCTTTCGGCACATGCCTCAGTTCAAGACGTTTCATCGACAAGCCGCTGGTCTACTGAAAGCTTCCTAGCTTCCTATCGTGGAACCTGGGAGGATGCGAGCTCCATCCGAGCTCGAAACCAACGCTTCTTACACACAGAGCTGACTATTCAACATGGCCTTAGGATAAACAAAGGAGAAATCAGAATTGCAGCACTTGTCCTCCTCTGGCTCCAGTTTCCAGTTTTGCGGGGTTGACCGTAGGTAAGGCACTCCAATACATATCTCGCCCGATGCTGCTTGAAAGCGCCGACTGGGACTGCTTGACTATTGAGGGCCTGCTTCTGCACCGTTCCGCACTATGATTCCTTTGCTGCCTTGGACTTATGCAGAAAAAGGCTCGTGCTTCCTCTCTGCCTTATCGTTTCCTGTAATCTTACGTGGAAGGACGGACTTTTGCGAAAGAAGCTCCAAAAACGCAGCATGTCAGCGCCATACATTTCATCAAGTCAGTGAAAATCATGAACCACTCTCAAATCATACAACTGCCCAACTTAACTGTAACCCGGCTTGCGAACATCAAGTTCAAGTCTTGTAAAACCTTGCAGCAGAGATACCCCGAGCACTGAATTCCAGCATACAAGATCAGGACGAAGCTGCGCGGCAAAATCACGAGATGTGCTTTAAGGGGACGGGGTCAGGATCGGCACAATTATGTGCGCTTGCACCTGCACCCATCACGCACATCGACATACCATGTGACTCGGGGAAAACTCAAGAACAGGTTGGACCGCACTATGATGCGTCTCCAGCTTTGACTAGAACATCTTTCCAAATACTATGGACGCGTTGCATTGTCGCTACTCATTCTTGCTTGTGCCTGCGACCGCGGCAGCATGGCGATGGCCGACAGAGCCTCACTAACTTGGATCCAGTCGTGCGAACGTACCAACATGACCGCAAGAATCAACGACAACTTGAGGATTGTTGATGCGCTACGATGCAGAAGATCGAAGAAATAAGTCCGCAGCAGTGATCTGTAGCATAGTAGTAAGCAGTAGTGGAGCAGCGGGAGGGGCAGTGTCTCGAAGTAGAAGAAAAACAGCAGCAGTCGCAGGAGCAGTCGCAGTAGTAGCAGCAGCAGCAGCAGCAGCAGCAGGAGCAGTAGCAGTAGCAGTAGCAGTAGCAGTAGCAGTAGGAGTAGGAGTAGGAGTAGGAGTAGGAGTAGGAGTAGGAGGAGGAGGAGGAGGGGGAGTAGGAGGAGTAGGAGGAGTAGGAGTAGTAGTAGTAGTAGTAGGAGGAGTAGGAGTAGGAGCAGGAGCAGGAGTAGGAGTAGGAGTAGCAGTAGTAGTAGTAGCAGTAGCAGTAGTAGTAGTAGTAGTAGTAGTAGGAGTAGTAGTAGTGGACTATGCAAACTTCCGAAGAAACGTCAATGCCCAATGTAACATCAATTTGAGTCTATTCCAGCGCATCTGTGAGAAGCCTCGAACATCGCGCAAAGAAGCAAAGGGACATTCGGCCAGGGAAGCTTGGCCGCTGCTGCGCTGGCCGTGATCTCGTCAACGCCGCAGCCAGATCGATCCTGTCAGGGTTTAATATCGGGCATCGTGCATTGGATGCACCTCTTTACAATTACTCTGGCTTTGAGCATGTCCGGATCTTGTTGGACTATACATCTTATAATCAGAACCTGTCGCGTGCCGCACTGAACGAAATTCTAAGCGACTGCCAGCTTCGCAAATGATCGTTAGGACTGTTAGACCGTAGGCGCTGCTGGCTCTTCTGTAGCATTTGCTTTGTAGATTCGGGCTGTAGGCCTCCATGAGCAGAGAAGCCTGCGCCCAGAACAGCCCCAGGCTGCCCAGTGTCGCCACAGTGGTCCTGCAGATTAAACGCGTTCTGGGCGGCCGAATCTTGAAGTGGTTTTTCCACTAGAAGCAGTGTAGATTTGCAGCATGCAGTATAGGATAGTATAGGGAAAGTCTAGGGTAGAAGTTCGAACAAAACACAGGATAAAACATTCCCAGAAACATCCTGGTGGTAAGGATTACTGATAATTTGATATCTTCGCCGAAAGGCCCATGTTTAGGAGCATGATGTATGGCATGTGATATCCTAGATTTAGCCTTCCCTCCTTGACGTACCTTAAGAATTAAGCTGCGTGTGTACTGGACACCATCTTCCGACACAGTGAGGTACAGCCCATAAGCACATGAATTCCAGCAAACATGCTGTCTGCCTTACATCCGGGACACGGGAATTGGGTACCCCTGGAGTAGAAACTCAAAAGCAAAGCAGAACATAGTTTCTTCTGTGCACCAGCACAGGTGAGAATAAGCAGGCAGTGCACCAAGTATGAAGTGTTGATGTCTTTGGGGGGAAACAAATGCGGGGTTCAAGTGCCTGTCGTCATCGACTATGCCAGCCATGGGGTGGGCCCTTGAAATTCTCAAATCAATATCAGTCGCATGCCAAAAGTCACGAGAAGTGATGCGGATGCATAGTAGATAGGTCCAGATAGGTTAGCTGTGCCGATGCTGCATAAAGTTAAGGAAAACATCCCGCGCCCATCCCGTGCATAACAGCCACATGAACTAGCTCTACCGCATCCCAACATAGGCTCAGCGAATATACAGTGAATGTGGACCGGGACATCAAACCTGTTCAACACAGCAAAACTTGGCAAAGCCGCTAACTGTTCGAAAGCAACAGCATGGAAAAGAGACACCAGCACATGTACACAAACAAATCTGTCGCCAACACAACGACGGAACTGCTTTACCCTTCCTGGCTGTAGGCAGCAGATGCCAGTGCCGCGTGTTCTTCATGAGGGAGAGAGCCTTACTCTGTGCAGCAATACATATGCCTTTCGCTTCAGAGAGTCCAAGGATGATGACGATGGTGAAAGCTGGAGGTGTCCACCACAGCAACGTGGTGCAACTTGCTGCTTCGACCAAGATGCCACCAGCCAAGCAGAACCCCCGGCACACGCCGTGATAGACGTATTGCCTTGCAACGTATAGTGCGCAGAACAGGTCACTCTACAAAGGTTCCTCGTCTGGAAACCCGGATGTAGGCTTGCACTGCTCCAGAGGTCTCGAAGCCAAGCGGCAGGTTGTATTGTCGGGCTTCAGCACAAGGCACCTGGAGGAACGCGTTCGGAAGGAGCATTGCTTGAGATCCTTAAAAAGCAATCGTCGCCGTGCTTGGGGAGCGTGCGGGCCAGCACGCAATAGAATTGAAAAACGCTGTGTTGGAGGCTTGCTTCCGGGTCGAAGACTTGAAGTAGATATGCAAATCTGACATACATACATACATACATACATACATAGGGCCTGAAACACACACATACAAAAACATGCAGACATATCTAAACGACACACATATTAATGTGCATACAGAATACATGCATACATACATACATACATACATAGATAGTTACATACAGACATCATACATAAATACATACATACGTACATACATACATACATACCTAAATACATACAGACCTACATACATGCATGCATGCATGCATGCATGCATGCATGCATACATACGTACTTACATGCATACATATGCATACACACACCACATATGTATGTATGCATGTACGTATGTGCATATGTATGTATATGTGTATGTGTGTATGCTGTATGTGTGTATGTATATGTGTATCCATGTATATATGTATACCTATGAATATGTATGTGTATACACATATACACATGTATGTATGTATAGGTATATATGTACGTATATATGTATGCAAATGTGTATATATATATAGTGTGTGTTGTGCGTGTACTGGATATCTATCTGTATATGCATGCATATAGCGGCCTACCCATCAAACCACATGTGCGTGTATAAATATATATATATATATATATACACATGTGTATGTATGTATGTATGTACATGTGTAGATATATATATACGTGTGTGTGTGTGTCTAGAACACTCACACACATATGAATGTATATGCATGGGCACACACATGCATACATGCAGACATACGCACGTACATACATACGTACATATATGCATACATACATACATACATACATACATACAAGCATATATACATACATATACACAAACACATAAACAACTTAATATTCCAATGTACATACATATATAATACATAGACATGCACATGTGTACATTCACATCTATGTGTGTATATATATATGTATGTATGTATGTATGTATGGTTGCTTATCTACTACATTGCTACATATGATATGATAGGATATGTGCCTGTAGATCTGCAGTTTGCAGTCCTCTAGAATACGGCGATCTTGTCCCATCAAACCCCACGCTACGCGGACAAGCCACAAACCAAGAATCAGAGATCCCGTGCTGTTTTCAGCCTAGCGAACCCTTCGTTCGCGTTCTGCCTTGCACGAAGCCTGAAGATCCGGAGCATTCACTTCCTATATACACTCTTCAAGCACTCATCAGAAAACTCCCCACAAGCAACCTGGAACGAACGATTCCTGATTTCCACAATTCTGCACTAAAAACTCTTCGTAGAGTCATCAACCCCAACAACATATCCTAATTCCTTAGGCTTCTGTACTGCGGACCCTCCTCCTGCCTCAGCGCAGAGACCAAGGCGAAGGCTTTGCCCCAGGCACCAACCTTGCCACAGCCGGACAGCGCTGCGTTGAGACCTGAGTCACCAATCAGTACGGCGATCACCCTCATCATCCTCGTCATCATCAGCAACAATTAACATCGTCAACACCAACAAACGTCCTGATGATGTTGCTGCTGGTGATCATTGACCGTGATCCTGGTGCACGTGGCGATCTTTGTGTTGGTGCTGGCGGTCTTCGGGCGGCGCCGCGTTGGTGTTGCTGCTGCCGGTAATGTTGGCAATGGTGGTGGTGGCGGCGGCGGCAGTCACTGTGCCCTTCGGTCGTGGTTCTGATCCGGTACTCTCGGCCGGTCTAATGGAGAAGCCGTTAGTAATCGAGAGATTATGCTTGTGCATTCTGCAGTTGAAGATGCCATGGTGCGTGTCTCCGAGTCCTTCCGGTTAGAAGGGGTTTCCAGCTTTAAGTTAGTTGGCAGTATGATCGCTGCACATGGAAAGCCTTGTGTCAAGCAACGCAATAAACGGGTGAACACGGGCTGTTCTAGACTTCATAAACTTCGTTAT
>BGNK01004895.1:0-26399 GCA_003297005.1 Symbiodinium sp. clade A Y106 | reverse complement strand
CGCGGCGACAAGCATCGCCTTTGTGTGCCGACTCGCATTAGCGACGTGCCCAAATGTGCTGATTGCGGTGCGGAGCATGTGCATGGTTGGAGACGTTTCGGCAAATTGATTAAGCAAGTTGCCCGATGTCTCTGTAGCTGCATTCGCCTCTGGCCAGCAGTGCCCGAAGTGAGTGTACTGGTACTTCCTTTTCTGCATTGTACTGTGCTTGTGTCAAGGACCGCTTCATCTCAACGCGNTAGCTGCATTCGCCTCTGGCCAGCAGTGCCCGAAGTGAGTGTACTGGTACTTCCTTTTCTGCATTGTACTGTGCTTGTGTCAAGGACCGCTTCATCTCAACGCGCGTTTGTTCTTCTGCATTGGGTGCAGTCGGCAGCCACTTGCACTTGAGGGGTTTCTTTCGGGTTCTGTGTTGTTCGTAGGACGTGCGCTTGAGGTCTTTCGACCCATGTCTCTCGGCCTTCGGTTTGTAGGTTGGNGTCTCGTTACGAGTTCGTCCCGTGCATGATTCTGTGTGTGTATTCGGGCCCTCGCCCGCAACCCAAGGTGCGTGCCCCGAGTTCGGGTGTGCACCTCCCGACGGTGGATGGTACAACAATAAGCACGGACGTTTCGCGATGATGGCGGCAACCGGATCTCTCTTCGCCCACTTCGTGAAGCTCCTTGGCTATATCAGCCCCCGACCTTGAAAAACTCCAGACCTTCCAAAATCACTTACTTAAGGAATTTTTGAGGATCCAAAAACGTAATGTAATGTTTTGGGGGGTTATACCTAATAATTAAGGGGTCATAACCTACTATTTTGTAGGGTTTGGGGATACAGGTGTATTTCCCCACATCTCTGTGTGGGGTTCTTACTTTTGGGGGCTCTCCCGCCTTTTGCTCACTCACTCATCATCATCACTCACTCACCACGCACTCACTCACTCCATCATCACTCACTCAGTCTCACGCACTCATCATCATCACTCACTCACCACCGGAAGACTGTACACGCGACTAAACGCTCTGTCGGAGGCCCTCCACCGGCCTCGCGCGCGCGTGGGGGCTCGCTAGCCACCACCCTCCGGAAGACTGTAAACGCCACTATAAACACTCTCTCGGAGGCCCTCGACCGGCATCGCCCTCCATGGGCAAAAGACTGTATAATCGCCACTAAACGCTTCCTCGGAGGCCCTCGACCGGCCCCGCGCGCGCGCGGGCGTGCGCGTGCGTGGGGGGCTCGCTTCGCGTTGGCAGGCGCGGCACATGTGCCGTTTGTTCTAGCAGGCGCAGCACTTGGGGGCCCTCGACCGGCCCCGCCACAGATCTCCAATCCACCAACATGACGCTGTTGCTGAAACCTTGCGAGTACCAGGGACTGAAAGGCACGGCTGTTGCAGGGCGAGTCGTGATCCCGGCTACGCAAGAGGTGAAGACCAAAGTGCGGAACGGTATGATGGCAGCTGCGCCGTCCAAAGGGCCAGGGAAGAGTAACACTGAGCACGCAGGCCGGGTGAACGAGGTGGTTTTCATCGAAGCTTGGGTGGACCAGGCTACTCAGCTCGGTTTACAAGGTCGGAGACCTGATTTCCATCACGGGACTCGCTCACTGACTCACTCACTCACTCACTCACTCGTATTCACTTATACACTCTTTGCGAAAAGATAGAATACACATGTGGGGTTATCCGGTCCTTTAACTTAAATATAGTAGGGGTCTTAATATGGTTTCAGGTATATTCCTTAAGGGATTTGGAAGGTCGGGAAAGATCCCTAACTCAAGGGGTATATTCCTTAATTAAGGAATATATCCTTTGATTAAGGAACATATCCCTTAAGCCATCTCAGGGATCCTACTATATTTTAAGGTACATTCCTTGATTAAGGGATGTTGGAAGGTCTGGGGCCCTCGCTCTCCGGTTTAGGGCCGTAGGGTTTTCAACAGAGGTTCAGGGTTTAGGGGCCTGAACAATCAGTAGTCTCCCCTTAGAGCCCCTATGCCTAACCGACACGACCATGCCAGCATATTTCTGGAAACCGTATTCTGCTAATTCAGCCCACTAGGGTACACCATTGTGGGTTTCGTGGGGGCTTTGCAGGGTTCAGAGGCTGATTCGCAGGGCTTACGTTTGTTTAACATGGTTTGCCGCAGCATCGATCCCGCAAAACAGTATCACATCGCCCCCGAAGTATATTCGGGTTATAACTGACTAGAAAGCTATGAACACTAAGGGTCCATGTGCCCAAATATATGATTTGATTTGCCTTCGAGTAGTCCCTAGATTATAGGTACTTGGGGCCAAAGTCTGTACAATTTGGGCCGTTTGCGTACATGGACCGTTAGGGAGACCCCGAAACCCCAGGCCCTGAACCCTAAACCCCTAAACCCTAACCTTCAAGGAACCCCGAAAGGGGCTAAACCCTAAAACCACGAAGCTCTCGCTTCTTTGAAGGCTGCCCGGCTTCGAGGACGTTCCCACCGGCTTGGCCGCCCTGAACACGACCAAGGCTTTTTTGGGTGGTTTAGGATTTACAGGGTTTAGGGTGTAGGGTTAGGACTTGTGGTGTTTAGGGTGTAGAGCTTAAGATTCGGGTGTTTTAGGATTTATCGGGTTTAAGGTTTATAGGGTTAGAAACGCTTAAGGTTTAAGTTTCGGGGTTTAGAATTCTAGATATTTGCGGTTGAGGCTTTAGGGTTCAGCCGCTGCAGTCGCTCTGAATGATTCCCTACGGGTCCAGGCACGCAAACAAAGTAGTAGGGTCTGCAGTACTGCATCAAAATCCATTCAGAGCATAGCAGTAACCATAAGGGTCCAAAGGACGCAATAATTAGGTACTCGGGTTTAGTATAGTAGTTATGTAGCTCAATATTTAGGAGAGTATATGATTATTAGGTACTTGGACCCTTAGGGTAAGGACATAAGGCCAGACTTGTTGTATTCGAAGCAGCCTTCGGGATGAGACTTGTCTTCCCTAATTAATCATAGGGACCCTTAGGGGGGTAGGGGGAGGGGGGGTAGGGGGCCTTAATGCCCATAATAAGGACCTAGTAAGGACCTAATAAGGCCTATTTAAGGAAGTATAGTCCCCTACCCCCCTCCCCCCTACCCCCCTAAGGGTCCCTATGAATTAAGCTGCCCGAATACTGTACAGTTATAGTATAAAGACGGAGCGGTGATTATTTCTTAAGGCTTCCCTGGTACATGTCTGGCATGGAAACCTCCCAAAGCCCTAGTCCAGTGATTCCAGAGAACGCACATACACACCGAACAGCAACAAACTAAGTGATAGCCCCCAAACCCTAGCCCCACCCTGCCCCCCTAAACCCTAATCCTTAAACCCTAAACCCAAAACCCTAAACCGTAAACCCTAACCCCACGCTCTCCCCTTCTTTGAGCGTACAAACGTCAGGGTGCTGAGGGCTTTGCCTTGCTGTTCTTCCTCATCGCCGGTCACGAGGCCGAGTCTGCCGAGCGAGGGTTTAGGGTTTAGGGATTAGGGTTCAGGGTTCAGGGTTTAGGGTTAGGGCCGAATAGAGTGTATAGCAGCCTGAATATTCAGTCATGCTACTCTTTAAGCTTACTTTCGGATTTTGGTTTAGCTTTGGGGTCTAGGGTAGGGTTTTTAGGGTTTGAGAGAACACAGGGGGGCTTTTGATGTAGGAATATACCTGAATAGACTTTGTATCATTCTAAGTGTTGGGGTAAATTCCTGAATTGTCAAGGAGTATGCTGCCCCTTTGACTGCTCAGCATCAATCAAAGTACATTCCTCACTTGCCCAAGGGTTACGCGGCTCTATCGGACTGATACTAACAGTAGCACCAATGCTGATCCTGCGATTGCGCGTGATGTTGAAGCTTCAATAACCCCAAGGGTGCATGTACCCAAATTGTATGTACATGAGCCTTAAGGGATTAAAGGTACTGTGGTGCCAGAGTATTTACTATGTGGGACCGGGCGATAAGAAAACAATAGCATCAACCAAACCCCAAGAGTACCAATACCGGAAAGATGAACAACATATGGGTAGTTGTCCAAATTATGGTCCCTTTTTGGGTACCCTAAATAGTACGTGCCGTATTATAGTAGGGACCCAATAAGGGACCCTAGTTTTGACAACCACCCATATATTGAACTTCGGGGCCACAGTATGTACTACTTGGGTACATGGAGCCCTATACCCTAAACCATTATAGAACCCTTCTAGATCCCGCACAGGAACCCTTGTGGTATCCTTAAAGCAACCCTGTTTGGGCACATGAACCCGTAGGACCCTACATAAATTGAATCCCTAAACCCTTTTCTACCCTAAACCGTAAACCAAGGCGGACGGAAAAAGGCAGTCAAACAACAAGAACCTATATAATTTCAAGCAGGCTTAAACCCCTTAAATGCCTAAACCCCTAAACCCTAAACCCCTTAAACCCCTAAACCCTAAGCCCTCGAACGAAAGAAAGAGATCGAGCCAGGCCGTGACCTGGAAGCCCATGAAGGGGGAGCCCGGCTCTTTCGGCGACCCGTTTCTCGCCGGCACTTGGGGCTTTGGTGTTTTTTTGGGGGGTTTTGCGGGTTTAGGGTTGGGGTTTGGGTTTAGGGTTTAGGGTTAGGGGTTTAAGGTTCCTATATAGTAGGATTTTACTAGTTTGGTTTGGGAAAATATCCCCCGTAGCAGTACCTAGGACCCTTTGTGTTTGTAGATGGCCGAGCAGACGAGTTTTATAAGATTCAGTAGGGCTTTGATGTTGTAGTGCTTAGCTTATCCATGGGTGTTAGCGCGTAATTTTAAGGTGGTCCGCAAATTTGTTAGTTGCTCATAGGTTGTATCGGCCTAATAGGGCTTGCAATCAGATTTGGGTATGGTTTGGTTTCGTAAATATAGGTGCTCGTCATTTAGGGCGTTGGCGTTTGGTAGCGTTTTGAACCCTACAACTTCCTTGGAGAGGGTGTGCTGAGATTCAACTTGCCATTGGGGCCCTAAACCCCAAACCCTAAACCCTAAACCGTATTCTTGAAGGATTTTGTGTTACGGGAACCTAGGTGGTTTGGGGTGGTGTACCCTACAGTTACGCTGTCCTAACCTAAGTGTTTACAGGTTTGGGGCATTCTGGAACCCTAAGCCCGAAGCCCTAAACCCTAAACCCTAAACCCTATAAGCCTATAAGCCCGAAGCCCTACGAGCCCTGAATTGAGCTGTGGCTGTGCAGCTTGGAGGTTTCTGTGACCGTGGGCTCCGGTGGTTCTGCTTCAGGGGGTAAGGGTTCTTCGGTTTCGGGTTCAGGGATTAGGGTCTAGGGTTCAGGGATTAAAGTTTAGGGCTTAGGAATCAGGAATTAGGATTTTTTAGTGTGGTGATCGGGTCCGATATGGCAGTCTGGTGAACCTTAGTGCGAAAACCATAGCTTCACACGAAAATGCTTAAACAAAAGCAAGCATAGCCACCATTCCAAGATATGTGTTTCCACACGTAGCAAACTAGTCTCTCGGCGAAACCAAATTCTTAAAACCAACACAGCAATCCCAGTTCGGTGTAGAGCAACAGCTGTACGGACATGTCTCAGCACAGGCGTTCTTCTTCAAAGGCCCGCGAGAAGGGGCTGGGTAGGCTCCGATATGCCTTCAAGTCACGAATGTAGGTGTCGGAGTATTTCATACTTAACAACCCTTGGAGTCCAAGCGTAGTTATAGTGGAATATACCCCGAAGCCCTATTCTAAGTATTAAGCCCCCGACATTACCTCCCCGTCAACACCCTTTATTGCCGCCCTCACGCCATCCAATGAATTCCGACAGGAAACAAGCCCATCCACCCCCAAATCATGCAAAGCCAACGCTAAAGCTTAAGCTCTAAACGTCAAGGTTCGCATGGAAGCAGTTCACCCCGGAGATGCGAACGAAGGTTGACGGGAAATAGTCTGGAATTTAGGTTACTATAGGGGCCCATGAGGCCTTAACTAGGTTCCCCAGTAGTACCCTTTTACCCTTTTTCTTTTTGGGTTCCCCTATTAAAACCGAATAGTAGGAAAAAGGGTACCCTTATTATCAAGGGGCTACTGGGGAACTTAGTTAATAGTTGCCTATTCTTTGGGGGGGGTTCCTTATTATAGTATAATGGGCCCCAAAACCCTATTCTAATCATTAAGGCCCCTTTACTAGGGGCATAGAAAAATCTGGCTTCAAGGCTTACGTAGGATGACCAAGAATTATTAAGAATCGATTCCCTGTACATGAAATGGTAGAACATTGGAAATAAACCATTAAAGTCCAATCATCATTACCAGCAATAAGTAGATTTGTCTCACATGTCTCACACGTACTACTATACTGAATTACATGAATAGTTTTGTCGCATATAGATATATAGATAGATGGATGGATGGATAGATAGATAGATAGATAGATAGAAGTATATCTAGCAATGTGTCTATATCTATCTGTCTGTCTACCTTTCTATCTATCTATCCATCTATCTTTCCCCCGGAAAGGAAGCCTAAACACGGAAGACAGGAGCTGAACAACGGGCGCATAGCGATGTTTGCAATCATCGGGCAGATTGTGGCGGAGCTCCAGACCGGGCTCTTTTGTCAAAGTTGATGGGTTATCCTTTAATGGGCTGAACCGGGGTTTAGGGCCCCTATCCTTTAATGGGCTCCCTTTCAGGGGCTCCTTTAAGGAGTTCCTTTCAGGGGCTCCTTGGAGGGGTTCTTTTTAAAGGGCTTGTTTAAAGGGATACTTTCAGGGCTTTCCTTAAGGGTTCATTTCCGGGCTCCTTTAAGGGATCTATAATTGTTTAGGGTTCGGGCTTAAGGGTTTGGGGGTTCGCTAATTTGAAGGACAGCATCAAAGCCAAACTTGATGTTGTTTGGTGGAGGGTTTTAAGTTTTGGTCCGAAGTAATTTAAACCGGTCACCAAACTTTGCTGGTTGGGCACTTTGGCCCCCTAGAGGTGTGCCAAGGGTGTCGGGTCCTAGGAACGCGACCATAACGGTTGCTGGCCTTCAACCCAATTGCCCCCACACCCTAAACCCTAATACCCTGAAAGTACACTGACAGAACACACAACACGACACAGTACCGTGAAATCTTTTCCTGCGTGAGCGGGCAGCAGCAATTCCAAAGGCAGTCTCCACCACGGAGCTTGAATCGGAAAGCTTTCCAGGTGTTTTTCAACTGTGCAACATCAGAGGCCAACCGCAAGCCTTGTCTTAATCTTTAGGGTGACTTTAAGAGACCCTAGCCTAACCCTAATCCCTAACCCTTGTCACCCCAAATTCCGAAGCCTTAAAACCCCAGAATCCCGAAAGGCACCCTTTACAGGAACCGTTAAGATATCCCTAAATCCGAACCCCTAAACCCGAAATGATCCTAAACCTACAAACTACCCAGACCCCCGGGAGGATCTAAAAAGTAGATCCCCTAATTTGGGACCCTAGCTACTAAAGGGATTATAGAACCCCCATTAAGGGATCTACTTTTTGGATCCTCCCGGGGGTCTGGGTATAGACCCTATACATCCCTAATTCCTGACCCAAGGAAGGGACCTGTCGAGCAGTTTGCCGGCTGAGTCGGCATCTTTTCAGCTCGCTCTCTTTTAAACGGAGTAGGATCTGGCGGTTTGGCTTTTAGGGTGTTTAGGGGGGTTAAGGTTAGGGTAGTTCAGGGTTTAGGGTTTGGGGGTTTGGCTTTTAGGGTGTTTACGCTGTTTAGGACTTTTGCCGACGAAGGTTTTAGGGTTAAGGCCCTTTTAAACGGAGTAGGATTTGGGGGTTAGGCCTTTGCTATGGGGGCCTTACTAGATACCAGCTCTAATATTTAAGGCCCCTATATTAGTTTGGGCCTTCGGCTTGTCAGGTGCTTAGGGTTTTAGGACTTTTGCCGTTTAGGGTTTTAGGGTTAAGGCCCTTTTAAACGGAGTAGGTTCTGGGGGTTTGGCATTTAGGGTGTTTGGGGCTTAGGAAGAGTTTTTGGGGTTTCAGGTTAGGGTTAGGGTTTAGGATTCGGCATTTAGTGTGTTTAGAGTGTTCAGGGTTTTAGGACCTTTGGCGTTTAGGGTTTGAGGGTTGAGGCTCCTTATTCGGGACCCAAAAAGCAGGGTTAGGGTTTAGGGTTTATAGGGTTTAGGGTTTTATATGGGATAGCCCAATCCTTATTTTTGCTTATGTGCTTTTTTGGGGCCCTACCTTAAGCCCTCGAGACAAGGCCTCTGTCTAAGTCTCGTAATCCCCTCTCGTACTATAGCTGTCAGAAAAATGAGCAATAGTCGTTGTTAGTCTATTCTATTTGTTAAGGCCGCAAGCTCTAGTTTTTTTTCAATTGAGGGCTTGGGGTTCAGGTTGAGGCTTTAGGGTTTAACTATTTTTTGATGCAGAGTTCAGGTCAAAATTCGGTGCCATGCGCAAGCCCGACATTACACTACCCTGCATCCTACTCGTCCGCGGCTGGCTTCTCCAGTTGTCGTACCGAGGATTTGCCAGCAAAACTGCGATCGCCGTGACGTCACGTTGTTGCGAGTTTAGGATTCTACAAAGGTGCCCGTAATTCGGGTATCTGTAAGGGTCTGCAGGTTCTACTACGGCTGATGGACAAAATCCTGCATTACCCATTATAAGGAATATACCATAATTCCCATAGTTTAGGGTCCTTAGGGTCATGCAGGATTTTGTCCATCAACAGTAGGATAAAGGTTCTGGAGCGGTTTCAACCTTCCGGTTCCGTGATGATGGCTTAGGGCCCGGATAACGTGAGAGGTCGAGCCAGGAATAACACTAATGCTCTTCGCTACGGCTTAACGCGGAGATTTTTTGCTTAGGGTCTGGAGTGTTCGGTATAGAGTTCAGGGCTTAAGGTTTTGGGTTTGTGAAGCTCCATTTTGGCATGTTTTTTTTTTCGGGTGTTGCGGTGGTTGTTGGTTAATCTGGACGAGGACATGCGCAAAACGTTGGCTGCGGTGGTACCAGTAGGGACAGCCCAATGTTCAAGGTCAAAGGCATCGGGTTTCGGGCTTAGGGCATAGGTTTTAGTTAGGGGCCAAAAAAGCACAGAAGCCCTACCTGAATGGGCTTCATTTAAAGGGGGTTTATATGGGATATCCCTATCCTAATTTTTGCTTTGGTGCTTTTTTGGGGCCTTATTTGAGGGGGTTTCAGGTTTTGGGAGTCAGATCGAGGGCTTAGGGGTTTATTGTTTAGGGCATGGGGTTTAGGGTTTAGGGTTTAGGGTTCAGGGTTTAGGGTTTAGGGAGGGTGTTGCGGCGGTACTCTACCTTGAGAGGTTCGCAAACGAAATTTGTAAAATAGGCCAGGCGAGTCTGCCTGTCATATTTAGTTGGATTGTTAAGACTGCTAAGATATGTATGTTCTTTTCCTATATAGCCCTCATATCACCAGCAAAGCCCTTAATCAACACTGCAGGACCCTAAAACCTCCATCTCAAAACCTTCTGGAAGTACAGGCTTTGTTTTTTGTTGATGTTTGCTACTTTTTGTTTGAGGGGGGGGGCTGTCGTTTGAGTGAAGCCTTTGTGGGAACTCTTGAGCCCTGCAAATCGGCACGATCCTTGCACCCTTTAGGGTTTAGGGTTTAGGGTTTAGGGCTGCTTTTCTGCAGCTTCTCGGCTCCAGCGAAGCCGACGTAGGTTTCTTTTTTGAGGGTTACATGTTCCCCTACCTGTAGCCGAAAGACCTACCTTTTTGAGGGACTATATACAGAAAGCCATATTACGGAACCTTAACAAGGTAGGTCTTTTCGGCTACAGGTAAAGTCTCATGTCTAGCGGCTGACAACCCCTAATGTAGGAACCTGATTAAGAAACCCTGGGCCTAGAACCAAGGTTTCTTAATCAGGTTCCTACATTATCCTAAATCCAAAACTCTGGAGCCGCAACCCGTCATGAAGCCCTTTTATAAATTTATAGAGCCCATGCAGAAATCGTAATTAGCCGCGCTTACCCAACCCGGAACCCTATCGCAGCCCAAGTGCCCACCCTTGCAGTTCTCAGCCTTGAAACCCTTAGCCTTGAAGACCCTAAACCCTGAGATCCTAGCAAGCGCTTTCTCGCTTTTTAACCCAAAGTTCGAGCCAAGAGCCCGGCTGTATTTTGAGAATGCCTACTTTCGAGGTGTGCGGAGGGGAGGGGGGGCCTTGGACAAGGGTTTCTCCACGCAGGTCAGTTTTTCAGGAGCACCTTGCCAGACTCTACATCCTAGAGCTAGTTAGGGTTCAAGGATTTCGGGCTTATAGATTATAAAATAGGATCATTCATGGTGGCTTTCCTTCTTTTCTAGGTCTGAGATTGAGATTGGGATGCTCGCGTTATGTTGCTGCTTCTCCATTTCACAAAGTTCGCTGAGGCTTGACTTGGGGTGGCATTTAGAGCTTCATTTCTGCGTGGGTTCTGCTCCCTGGTTCTTTTAGAGCAGTCCCGAACAAGCTTTTTAGGCTTACCGTCTAACGGCTTCACTTGGAGGATCACACTCTGAAGCCTAACCCCAGATAAACCTGAAGTTCCCTTTGCCATGAACCCTAAACCTTGCTTGGAGGCCCTTTTGACTTAGTAAGTCTACTTAGTATCCCCTAGAAGCCCTATTATAATCCCCATAACCCACCTTACTAACCCTACTTACTAAGTCAAAAGGGCCTCCAAGTGACTCCTTTGCTGAAAACACAAGTCTGGCGCAGGCAACGGAGCCGGGGTTGCCGGGAGCTTGGGTCGAAGGTTCAGCCACGGTGTAAGGGTTGCGGTTTAGGGGTTTAGGGTTTAGGTCCAGGGTGATTTAGGGGCTAGGTTTAGAAGTTAGTGTTGTGGGCTTAGAGTTCTGGGTAGTCAGACAGGGTTCGTTGAGGCTGTTACAGCGGCTCCACAAGGGCTTTGCATGGGTTTTTACTTACACAATTCAATATGTGTTTCTGTAAAGGTTTCTTATACTCAGGAGTTCCTGCTCGGGAGGTCCTGATTCATCCTAGGTCCTAGTAGTAGAGTAGGTAACCTTTAACCTTTTGGAGTAGTCCCTATATAATCCTGAATATTATGAATAAGGTTAACCTTTGCTTCCCCATGATACCCGACAAGTAGGTCATACGTAGTTCATAGGGACCCTTAGGGGGGTAGGGGGAGGGGGGGTAGGGGGCCTTAATGCCCATAATAAGGACCTAATAAGGACCTAATAAGGCCTATTTAAGGAAGTATAGTCCCCTACCCCCCTNGGGGGGTAGGGGGAGGGGGGGTAGGGGGCCTTAATGCCCATAATAAGGACCTAATAAGGACCTAATAAGGCCTATTTAAGGAAGTATAGTCCCCTACCCCCCTCCCCCCTACCCCCCTAGGGGTCCCTATGAGTAGTGAGTCTACGACTTAGAGTCTTAGAGTCCACAGAGGGGTTCCCTGGTTTGTATCGCCTGCACCTCCCAGGCCCGGCCTTTGAATAAATTAGGGGTACCGTAGGGTTCCTTTAAAGGGTTACTGTAAGGGTACTGTAACGGTTCCTTTAAAGGGCTCTATAAGGGTTTAGAGTCTCCGAAAATTAGGGGTACCTTATTTTGGGGTCATTACAATAAGGATCCTACTATTTAGGGTACTATATTAGGGTCCCCTATGTTCGGAGACTCCCATACCTGTCTGATTGTTGCAAGTTGTGGTTTGGGTTGAGGCTCTTGTGTTCTTTTGGACCTGTTGTAAACCCTAAAACCTAAACCCTAAACCCTAAACATGGCGGCGAGCAGCCTTCGCTGCAATGCATAGACTTGAGGATTCCTTCCTTTTGTGCGCAGCTTTCTCGGCCTTCAGCTGTGCCTGCCTTGCTTCCCAGAGACTCAATAGCCCTTCATCAAGGAAGATGCATTAAGTTGTAATAAGATCCCTAATGTTATTTAAGGTATACCTTAACCCTGAATAACCTACCTTTTTAGGGTTCCTTACCATGATTTCCTTATACAAGTCCGTAAAAAGGTAGGCTATTCGGGGTTAAGGTATATTCCTTAAGGGATATTGGAGTTTCTGGCTTCCCTGCGACCTTCCAGTCCCGAGTCTCTTGACTTCTTAAGGTTCTATCACAAGGAGACAATCCCGGAACCCGACTCTGAGGCCCAGCACCGTCGCCGCAAGCGCAAGAAGCGAACGATGCCAGAAATGGATGAGAAGGAGACAATCCCGGAACCGCCCGCCTGGCGCCTCCTACCTGGTCCTTTCTTCGTTTGTCCCGATTGCAAATAGACTTCGGCTAGATGGGAGACGTTCTGGAGCAAGAGGCAGGAGCGCGAGATGGCCTGGGCTGCATGCAAGCGTAGGCAGCCTGACGGCACTTACTGCGGATTCAAGAAGTACCTTCCGAAAAATGTCAGCGACTAGAGGCACATGTGAGTCGCCTCAGAGCCTGTGTATCCTTGAAGACAGCCTTCCTGCATGCTGCGATCATTAATGGGTTCGGGGCTTAGGGTTTTAATGATCCATGGCTTTGGTGACTCGTCTTGATACGAGCGCCGAGACAGGGTACGGTTGGAATCGCAGAATTAACTACGGCAATTTTCCGGCTGGACTGCTATCCCAGGTCTTCGATGTGCTCGGCTCGCGCCAAGCGCCTAGCCTGTGGCTGGATACACGCCAGACAATGCTTGTACACGGACCGCAAACATCTTCTCCTGGAGGAGATCTTGAAGCTTTGCAAAGTCTGCCAAAGGAACTGATCCTGGCTTCGCGGCTTAGGGTTAAGGGTTTAGGGTTTGCTTGATTGCCGGAAACCTTGCAATCATCTGCCCTACTGACAACATCTGACCGCGGTCCATGAGCTCTGTGAGAAGAAGCCTCTAGAAACGTTATGACATTCCATGGTCCCTGCATTCCCGTTCTGACGTAACCAATAAGACGACGTAACCAATAAGACGAAAATCAACCCTTGTTTCTTCACTGGTTCTGCAGTTCTGCAATGATTCCTACAACCCAGAAGGTCCGAGATCCCGAGTCATGCTTGAGGTTTTGGTATACATCAGAAACATGTATTTGTATACACATACGCACACATAAAACACCGAAAGACTTCAATCCCTAAACCCTGATCCCTAATCCAAAGTCCCTGAACCCTCATCCTAAACTTTCAGAAGCCGTTTAAGTCGGCTAAGGCATCACGCTGCGCCCTCGGAGCCTCGCCTCCCAGCAGCGGTCGCCGTCAGGCGGGCTGCTTTTCGGATTTGTTTAAGGCCTTTCTGCATCTAGGGCTTAATATTATAGGGCTTAGGGTTTGAATGTTAGGGTTTCGGGTTTTGGATTTGTGTTTAGGGTTTGGGGTTTAGTGCGCTTTGGTTGGGCTTTTGAAGAGTTTAGGGCTTCAGAGCTTAGGGCATTGCCATGTGTTTGGGTTGAGGTTTTTGGGCGTGTAGGGGCTTAGGGTTCAGAGCTCAGGGCTTTTTATGGGTTTGGGGTTTAGTGTTTAGTTTTCAGCGTTAATGGATGTAGGCATGCGGGGTATAATAGTGTATAGCGTTCAAATTTAGGTTTGTTCCTGGTTTAGGGGCGTTTACCCGGAGGCGCTTGCCCAGAGAGCTCAATATCCTTTTATTTAGTACCTTACATGAAGGTATAGCATGCAAGGCGGTGCATTCCTCATTACCAGGTTTAGCGACTTGAATCCCTTGAACCCAGCTATTTTTCATTAACCATGGAGAAGATTCCAGGTGTTAAGCTTTGGATGTGTGTCTGTGTGTGTGGAGGGGTTCGCAAGTAAAAGGCAGTCCATCAAAGGGAACAGACATGTGCCCAAATAGTATACACTTGCACCTTAAAGTAGTCCCTATGTAGGTACTTAGGGCCCAAACTATATACTATTTGGGTACGTGGACCTTTAGGGTTTATCTTTCGGCGGGCCCTTTCGGCGGCAAAGCTGTCGCCGCAGGCAGCTGCTGTCGCATCTGCAGGCCTTTCGCCGGTGTGTTCCGGGATTCGTTTTAGCTAAGCAGCTGAGTGGATACACTTTACATTTTTTGGGATAATATTACCCACTGTAAAACAAAAAGTGTACACTTTTGGGGGCTTATGAACTCAGCAACTAAGTTAGAATGCAGTCCGGGACCTTTGTAGTGAGATCCCAAACCCTAGCCCCCAAAGCCGAAGCCAGGGCCCCAGAAAGCCAAGGACCCTCTTTGGAGCCTTGTCGGGTAATTGGGGTTTAGGGTTTCGGGGCTTCGGGGTTTAGGGTTTTAGAGTTTAGAGTTTAGGGTTTAGGGGTTTAGGGGTTTTGGGGTTTTGGGGTTTAGCGGTTCAGGGGTTTAGGGGTTTAGGGGTTTAGGGTTTTAGGGTTTAGGGTTTAGGGTTTAGGGTTTAGGGGTTTTGGGGTTTTGGGGTTTTGGGGTTTTGGGGTTTAGGGGTTTAGGGGTTTAGGGGTTTAGGGTTTAGGGGTTTAGGGGTTTAGGGTTTAGGGGTTTAGGGGTTTAGGGGATTAGGGGCTTAGGGTTTAGGGTTTTAGAGCCCAGGGTTCTCATATCTGCTCATCTGGTTTGCGGCTGAGGGCTTTGAGTGATTTCGGTTTTAAGAGTTTCTGGGTTCAAGCATGGGGGTTTACCTATAGTCTCCATTGTAGTTCCTTTTTTTGGTTGACCAGTTTTAAGGTTAGGATCCTACAATAGAGATTTTGGTTAACAGAAAAAGGAACTACTATGGAGACTCTAGGTAGGACTTAGCAGAAGGGTTTACGGGTTTAGAATTGGAGTTCACCGACAGCGATATGGGAATTTCGGCTCCAAGATGTTCCAAGTGTCTAGCACTCGGCGGCAAACAGAAGCATATCAGAGACTTGTCGATCCCATTCCAAAATAGTACTACGCTGGGCAACTGCCGCTGGCTGCACAGTCCGAAACTTACAGTGAAGCCAGCATGCAGGTTTAGGGTTTAAGGTTTAGAGTTTAGGGTTTAGGGTTAGGGCAATTCTGAAATTTGCGGTTCGGCAATAGTACCCAAGGTCTGTAGTGACTCTGTCAGATGAAGCTTAGGGTGTAGGGTTTAGTGTTTAGGGCTTCAACTTTAGGGTTCAGTGCTTGGAGCTATCGTGACGGCCAGAGGTTTGGGCTCAGCGCTGCGATTTCAAAAAGTCGACGCACTCGAAGCCATGGGACTGGGTATGGTGATGTTCTTGCACATCGTGGCGACGCAGGCGAAGGGCCCAAACTGTGGCTCGACACGCAACGACTGGAAACGTGGTTCGCAGACCTATGGATAGCCAACCAGAGCTGCTTCTTCAGCTCAAGGACGAAACAACAGTGATTACAAAAGAAATCGTCGCCAACGCCGAGAACTGTGAGGAAGTGGAACTCAAGATGGATGGTCGAGGGTTGCTTAAGGAACCCTTCGGGGATCTTAAGAGTATCATCGGCATTAGTTGATGGCGTTTGGCTTATGTACCTGAACTGCAAGACACCTACCTTTTCAGGGTTCCTTCTTCGAATTTATTCACATCTTGATGCTGTCGTCTTGGACTTGGTTTAGGGGTTACGGTTTAAGGTTCAGGGTTTAGGGCGGCCGTCCAATCGAATAAGGTAGATTGACTGTGGTAGAACTGTGGTCATACAGCTGCACAGATAGGCCAGCCAGTTCCATCCTGCAAAGGGTCATGCTAAACCCCTAACCCCAAATACTCACACTAGGGGTCCAACAACAAGACAGGCATTGCTATTTGAGCCTGCAGTAGCAAGTCGTAATGGGTGAGTCTTGGTAGAGTACATGGCGGAGTAGGTAATATAGAGGCTTCGACAAATAACGAATATTATTCTTTAGGGTTCCGTAGTATAATTATACTATAAAGGGGCCCCAAACCCTATTCGAATTATTAAGGCCCCTTTACTAGGTACTCTCACCCTGGCTCAGAGGCCTTCCCTGCCGCCCATGGAAACCCTGCACCATCCTACCCGTAGGCTCCATAGTTCCTTTTTGGGGTTCATATTTAGAATCCTGTAAGGTAATCCCGACAAGGAACTACTATGGAGCCTATGGGTAAACCCCCGGACGCCAGAATTTTGTAGCGTCGACACGCTAAATATCCAATCCGTATGGGACTTTGGGTCTTTCGTGGGTGACCAAAAGCCATAAATAAGGACTACTTGGACCCTTATAGGGCAGGTGTAGGACTTAAGGTCTTGGGCATTAAGTTTAATTCATGGTTGTGTAAAGTTTAGGGTTTAGCCGCATTGGGGGTTGAAGCTTAGTTTAAGGTATAGAGAATTAAGGTTGTGAAGGTTTTAGCAGCGTGAGGGGGGAT
This sequence comes from Symbiodinium sp. clade A Y106, assembly GCA_003297005.1. Classification (NCBI taxonomy): domain Eukaryota; class Dinophyceae; order Suessiales; family Symbiodiniaceae; genus Symbiodinium; species Symbiodinium sp. clade A. Next base: position 10,186 of record BGNK01004895.1, on the reverse strand, counting down.
GAGGTTTAGGATTTGAGGCTTAGGGCTAGGGTACTTGGCCCCCTTGGCGATGCAGCCTCTAAACTCCAAACAGGCCCTGTACGTTCCACCGACGGGAGCCGCGATATCTGGGGAATGGAGCTTCCTGCGTGATTGGCCTAGCTGTAGTATAGAGTCTAGTTTTTGTTGCATGAGGAGTTGACGATTCAGAGCTCGAGGATTATATGTCTAGGATGGTGTAAGCCCAGCTTTAGTCTTGCTTGGGGGCTTAACCCTAAAACCCGAACCCTAGAATAGGGTCCAGAATTTCTAGGATTTAAGGCTTGGGGTTAGGGTTCAGGGCTTCGGGGGCTGGGGTTTAGATGTTTTGTTGGTTTTGCTTGTCTTTGGTGTATAAAAAAAGGCTGTTCGTTGTTTTATGGCGGAGGCGGTTAGGGGGAAGACCCAACCTTGGGCCCTAGGTCAAAAAGAGATGAAGAAGCTTGACTAAAGCCTACCTTAGCCCAAAAGCACATAAACATTTTGTTATGACTTATGTTAGGATGACAGAATGAATAAGAAAGCCTAGCAAGGTAGGTACTTAGGGTTCAGGTAAACCAAAAGAGGGTTAAATGGACAGATGCGACCCATAAACTCCACACCCATCACATTGGGTGTAACCATAGAGGGCTTAGCCGTGCCAGCGTCGACCCGAAACGGTGAAAGTGCAACTAGCAGCCCCACCCCAAACTCTGAACCGTCACGACAATCTTGCAAGACATGACTCGCTGTAGGGTTTAGGGTTACTTGAAGGGACAGGGGACTTAGTAAGTAGGTTTTAGGTAGAGTGACAAGTGCCCCAAATGGAGTTCCCCTAATTATAACCCTACTTATATCCAACTTACTAAGTCCCCTGCCCCTTCAAGTAGAGTTAATGGACGCCGCACTGCCACGGAAGCTCGGTTGGCCTGCAATCGATCGGGATCCAGGACCCTGTTGGCATTGAGGTCGATCAGACCGGGATGGAACTGCACGAAAGGTGCAGTCGATAAATCTGCAATGCTGGCCTCCCGGCTCCGTGGTTGCGGTTTCTCGTTCGTCAAATTCATGATGGATGTGGACTAAGCATGAAGGTGACCGTGAAGAGGATGGGAAAACAACGCCAATCGATTTGAAATTTCTCGACCTTTACATGTCATCAGGTTGGCGTCTTACTTAAACTTTCAATTTTCTGGTCGAGCTCGTCGGCACGATGATCTTACTTGAATCTTTACTGGCTGCATCCTACCGGCCTTGCAAACATTGAGCCCCACAACGTGGCCTGCAAACGTAGAGTCCAATTTTTTTTGAACTGACAAAGCTGTGCAGACCCACCCCAAGGGGACCTCAAAGCCAAGACCCCAAGCTCTAAGACCCAAACAGCCTTAATGGCTGCAAGCCACACACCTTCCCTCCCCCGTAGCCGTCCATCCTACAGTGGCTTTACACTTCCCAACCTCGAAAACCCTAAACGCCCCAAGCCCTATCTCTAACTCTGATAGGAACCCTTGTGGAACATCCTACCAGTACGCTAAAGCACCCAAAAAAGCAACATAGTATAGGGGCCTAGATACCTACCAAGACTATGCTGGGGGGGCTCCTGATCAGAACTGTAGTAGAATATCCTATCTTGTTAAACCCCTTACTCTAGGAAAGTTATAGTATAATATAACCCAAGATCCTATTCTGATTACCACTTGTACAGATAGTATAATATACATCAATACCCTGGTCCAATTCTTGAGGCCCCTACACTAAACTCTTATTGTAGTGGCCCTTAGAATAACCCTCATAGAACCCAGAACCCTGAACCTTCATTGTTAAGGCCCCCACACTATAGAACCCCATTAATTATAGATGCCGCAACCCTATTCTAATTAAGAAGGCCCGCCTAAACCCCTAAACCCCAAACCCCAAAACCCCAACCCCCCCAAACCCAAAACCTAACCCTAAGAAGAACCCATATTTTGGCCCTTTCAAGGGACCCTACTCTAGATACTAAGGCTCCTACTTGGAGGTTGATGGGTAGTTACAAGTGGGGTTATAAGTAGGATAAGTATAGTTATAACCCATATTAGGGGACTTATAACCCTACTTATAACTACCCTTCACCCTAAATCAACCCTTTAGAACCCATACAGGAACCCTACTTATAACACTACTAAAACCGTATAACTACCCATGAACCTCCATGTACAGCTAAGAACGTCGCCCCCCCCTCCGAGGCATCGACGCGCCACTGGCTGCTCCTGGTCCCCAGGTCCGGAGCCTTTGGGAGGGGCTTCGTAATTAGAATAGGGTTCTATAGTGTCACTTGTAACTACCCATGAACCTCCAAGTAGGAGCCTTAGTATCTAGAGTAGGGTTCCTTGAGAGGGCCAAAATATGGGTTCTTCTTAGGGTTAGGTTTTGGGTTTTGGGGGTTTGGGTTTGGGGTTTGGGGTTTAGGGGCTTAGGCGGGCCTTCTTAATTAGAATAGGGTTGCGGGATCTATAGTTAATGGGGTTCTATAGTGTGGGGGCCTTAACAATGAAGGTTCAGGGTTCTGGGTTCTATGAGGCTTTGAAATACATGAAGACAACCTCATGGGCTGCTTCTTTGAGCCTTGGCGCTCATACCGCGTTCCATCAACCTCGTGGTCAGGAACAAAGTTTGCGGTCGAAAAAACCAGGCGTGGTATGGACTACACCAGGGACATTCTCAAGGACGCTCTCTGACTTCTTGGAGCATGCTCGGAAAGCTGCATATCCTGTGAAGATCATTCTCGACGAGCTCCACCATGCTTCATCAAATGAGGATCTCACCCTGAACGCGATGATGACGTGCATCGTGCACGCAGCCAGTCCATACAAGAACATTCAGCTCATCGGGTCCACTGCTACTCCGGACAAGTCCTGGTTCCGAGTGCAAGGGTTTGGCCCATTCGCTCGTACAGCGGATTGGTCTACGCAAGAGGATCAGGCAAAGAAGAGTACAAATCTCACCAAGGTGAAACTCACGGAGGAGTACAGCCCAGAAGGCATGGCGAGCCATCTTTTGTCATCGTTGAATCGACAACCGGCTCATTTCTGCTCCCTTGGGTTTGTACCTGGGCCAGGGCTATTCTAAGGGCCACTATAATCAGGGTTTAGTGTAATACGGAACCTGACAAAGGGGTTCTATAAGGGATCTATCATAGGGTTCTATAGTGTAGCGGCCTTAACAATGAGCCTTTGGCAGGGGCTTCTGTCTTCGGATGACTTTTGATTTTGAGAGGGTTTAGTGTTTAGGGGGTTTAGGGTTTTAGGGTTTAGGGAGTTTAGGGTTCAGGGAGTTTAGGGTTCAGGAGTTTAGGGTTTAGGGAGTTTAGGGCTTAGGGAGATTAAGGTTTTTAGGGTTTAGGGAGTTTAGGGTTTTAGGGTTTAGGCCTTAGGGAGTTTAGGGTTTAGGAATCGTTCAATTAGGGTTTGGGGTTTTAGGGGTAGGGTCTAGGGTTTAGAGTTTTATTGGGTGTGGGTGTTTTGAGAAGGGCGGGGATCAAGGGTAATCGATATATGTATGTCAGGTTATGTGTAGATGTATGCACATATGTATATGTGTATATATATATGGACATATACATTTATTGTATGTGTATATATATACACGTACACATCACACATGTATATATATATATATGAAAAACCAACTGCATACGCACATACGGTACATATGTACATGTACGTATATACACGTACATACAGACCTGTACATATGTACAAATACACACACGTATATCTATGTATATGTACATACATATATGTATACATATACACACCTATGTATATTTTCAACATATGTATATGCAGATGTGTATATATATATATGTTTATATGTATGCATATTGGGGGCTGGGGGGGGGAGGGGCGGCGTGCTGTGCTTTTCTCTTAGTGGCCAGGGTTGGACGTGGGCTGTCGGATTACCGGCAGCAGGATTTGTGGGGTTTTGTAGGCGCGCTGGGCTCTGGGTTTTCAGTGCTTGTGGGCCTGGGGGGATCATGGTTTAGGGGATTGGGGTTTAGGGTTTAGGGGGTTTAGGGTTTAGGGGTTTAGGGTTTAGGGTATACAGTTTTTCTGCTATGTGTTTATTTTGGTTGTTTTTCTTGGTTTACACTAGGAAGAGATTCACTGTTGATTAAAAAGTTTGTTTGCATGTTTTTTTGGGGGGTGGGTGGTTTGGGGTTAGGTGTTGACGTGGGATCGTTTTGTGTCTTTAGGTCCTAGGTGTTTTTGGATTTGCTCCTGTTTGAGGCTGTCTGAGAAACTTTAGGCTTAAGGCTTGGGGTTTAAGTTTTTGAACTGGCTTTGCCATAGTTGGATAACATTTTGCAAATTGTATGGGTACTTAAACCCAATAAGGAATTGCAATGTACATTTTTAATCCTATCCCAACCATGAATTTGCATTGGGCTTTTAGCTTCTCGGCGTCTTCGTTCTAACGACTGAACTTCCTGAGGCTTGAGCTTGCATTTGTGATAAGGATTGTTTTTTTTGGTGAGTTTTCACCTGGACCCCACAGCAAAGCTTTTTGGAGCTAACCTAGTACTTGCCCTAGCGGTCCGAACAAGACAAAGGATAACAAACTCAACAATTAAGAACGACCTAAACCTTGATCTTAAACCTAAAAGCTACTTCAGACACAACCCTATAAACTCCTTGAGCATAAAGCATACAGTTTAGGGTTTAGAAGCGTGTGCATCACGCTGAGGGGTCGATAGGCTTAGCCTGTGATCCCTGAATTGGGGTTCGGGCTTGGTAAGTTTTAGGTCCAACAATCCTACACTCCTGGAGCCTTGAGAGATGCAAGCCAAGTAGAACCCTAACACACCGCTGATATTCCTAAACCCTCAACCCTAAGCCCTAAACCCTCAACCCTAAGCCCTAAACCCTAAACCCTCAACCCTAAGCCCTAAACCCTACCCTTAACCCGAAACCCAAAACCGTAACCACTCGAGATCCAAGAAGGCCTTGAGCTCCTCTAAACCTTAGACCCAAGCAGGGCCCCCCCCAAGTGCCGGTATGGTCCTTAATAGTGGGTACTAGGGTATGATGGAGGGTACTTGAAGGGGCAGGGGACTTAGTAAGTAAGTAGGGTATAGGTAGAGTTATAAGTGCCCTAAATGGAGTTACCTTAATTATAACCCTACTTATAACCAACTTACTAAGTCCCCTGCCCCTTCAAGTAGTTGGGGGGGGTCTAGGAAGACCCTAAATCTCAAGCTCTTCCGGACAGGTGAAGTTGTTGTTAGACTGGCTTTCCTGCCAACGTGGAATGCTCCCCAGGGTGGCGATCTCAGCAAGTATTTAGTATATGGCCTTGAATAATGCTTACTATAGGTGCCTAATTAACTACCAATGTTATTCCCAGGGTTCCTTGATATATAGGTAGTCTATTCTAATTATTAAGGCCCCTATGTCAAGTAAAAGAATGTAATGGGTTCCGGGTATTACATGGGTCTGGAAGAGTTACTATACCGGTTAGGGGTATATCTTAGGGGCTTGAAGACCGTTATGCTATAGTAACTATAGCATAAGGCACCCTTAGTAGCTGAGTGGATACGCTTTACACTTTTGGGGATAACATTACCCACTATAAAACTGAAAGTGTACACTTTTTAGGGCTGATGAACTCAGCAACTAAGACCCTAAGGACCACTATTGCCAAGTATCCCGACTCAGTTTTAAGCTTGAGGGGTTTAGTCTTCAGGTTGAGATCTTAATCTTAGGGTTTGGGACTTACTCTTTGGGGTTTAAACGGTTTAGGGTTTAGGGATTTAGGGCTTAAGGTTTAGGGTTGAGTTTTTGGTTTAAACGGTTTAGGGCTTAGGGATTGAGGGTGTAAGGTTTAGGGTTTAGTTGTTTTTTTTTTTTGGGGGGGGGGCCTTTAACCCGCTGCAGGACTACGTAATGTTGTCATAGGCAGAGCTTAACTTCCTTGGTCTGCTATGGACATGAACGTTCCAATCCCCCTTACTTGAGGAATCTACCTGAAATTTTATAGGTATCCCGGATATAAGATTTGAGGGATACTATTCATTATTCAAAATTCCAGGGGTCAGGCCGCCTGCAAGCGAGCCCCTAAAGGAACCCTCCCCAAACAGCTGGATGTCTACAAGCCCCTAGAAAAATGGCAACGCAATTAATTCTTTTCCCTAAGCCTATAAACCTTCATAGAACCCTTCTGGAAGCTTTCTAAAAGGATCCTCGGCCTCCCAGGCATTAGTGTGGGAACCTTAAAGAACTCGGGTAGAATCTGGGGAAGACAGAAACCTCAAGGGGGGCCCTTAGAAACCCTTAGTTTTCGCCCATTAAGGAACCGTTTCAAGCCATCCTAAACCCCTAAACCCTGAGCCCTCGGAGCTCGTGTAAAGGACGCCCCAAGATCAAAACGGTTTAGGGTTCAGGGTTTAGGGTTTAGTGGTTTTTTAGGTTTAGGGTTTAGGGTATTTTAGGGTTTAGGGTCCCCCAGATGGTTTAGGGGGTTTTTAGGGTTTAGGACCAGCACCAAAGATTAAGAACAGACCCTGTAACCCTAGATGCACTAGACCGCAAAGGCCCCCTACGCCCAATACCCTAAGCTTAAACCCGATATCCTCAACCCTAAAGGCTAAGCCGAAGCTCTAAGTAGGATCATACCCTACCCCTTTTTTAAGGTACCTACTTTTCTATATAGGAGATCCTAACCATAAAACTAGGCAACCTAAAAAACGGGTAGGGTATGACCCTCGAGGTAAACTATAAACCCTAAACCCCAAGTGTTAACATCCCCAAACCCTAACCCTAGGGGTCCAAAGGACCCAATAATTGGGTACTCGGGTTTAGGATAGTAGTTATGTAGCTCAGGAGAGTATATGATTATTAGGTACTTGGACCCTTAGGGTAACTTTAAACCGTCCAGCCACCGGCCCGTCTCAGGCCCTCTTCGTGTCTCGAGACGGATCTGTCGCCATGGCCGGGGACCGGCACCAAGCTCTCCCTTGGCTTACTGTAGGGTTTAGGGTTTAGGAGGGTTCCTTCAGGGGATCAACATTGTTCTATAACGATTGGGTTCTGTAGGGGTTTCAGGTTGTGTTTTTTTGCCGGGTTGAAGTTCTGAGTTGTGGGTTTCCTGCGCTTTGGGCAGAGGGCATGTTCGGTTGCTTTTTTAGAAGTTAGCATTCGAGAAGGTTATAGGGATCAGGTTTGAGGGTGTTTCCAACATCCCAGAGCCTCCAAAACCCCTCAATTAAGGAATATACCTTAAATTGTGATAGGACCCCTAATATGATTTAAGGTATATTCCTTAATTAAGGGGTTTTGGAGGCTTTGGGATACACATACCCAGCATCTCCACTGTTCGGGTTCCCACAGCTTACAACTATTCTGCAAGTTTATTTTGTCATGTCCTTCCCCAAGGGTCCATGTACCCGAAAGTAGTATATGAGGGTTTCCGAAATAGGGGACCCTAGTATAGTACTCTAAATAGTAGGATCCTTATTACAAATGGTAGGTTTCTTCAGGTCCGAGGAAGCCCTAAACCCTAAACTTCAAACTGAAGCCCCTCAAGCCTGCACTCTAAATTGGGCCCTCAACTCTTCCACTCTAAAGCCCAAAAGAAAGCCTGAAAGGAGCCCTTATCTGTTATCTGGGCTTTGGAGTACCATACTTCAATACTTTTTTCTTAAAAGAACCGTTATGAAAAAAGTTTATGTTTTTTATCCCTGGTTACTTAAAAGCCCGGAAGCCCAAAAGGAACCCTGAAAGGAGCCCTTAAAGGAACCCTGAAAGGAACCATTGCTGGAGCCCTGAAAGCCTCAGTTAAAGGAGCCGCGAAAGGAGCCCTAACGGAGCGCTGGAAGAAAGCCTTACATTAGGGTTTAGGGTTTAGGGTTACAGCCTTAGAGGAACTCTCAAAGGAACCCCTGAAGGAGCCCTTTAGCACTAATCCTCAAACTCTAAATGGGAGTTTCCGAAAATTGGGGGGGTACCTTATTTTGGGGTCCTTGCAATAAGGATCCTACTATTTAGGGTACTATATTAGGGTCCCCTATTTTCGGAAACTCCCAAATCCCAAACCCCAAACCGTAAACCCTGAACGCTTAACCCTAAACCCCGAATCCTGAGTCCTAAACCCTTAAAGGGACCCCGACCGGAATCCTTCAAGGGAACCCTTCAACCCGAAGAACCCCATGCCCATCGGATTGTTGAGACGTGGGTTCAGAGGTTTTGGTTTCGGATTGAGGTTGAGGTTTAGGGTTCGGGTTTGGCGCCCCCCAGGGTTTAGGGTGTACCCAGAGCCTCCAAAACCCCTTAATTAAAGAATATACCTTAAGTCATATTAGGGATCCTATTATAATTTTAAGGTATATTCCTTAATTAAGGGGTTTTGGAGGCTCTGGGTAATTCGTGCTTGGTGCGTTAAGGAGCTCTTGCCCTTGGGGTTCCTGCTTCGGCTGAGGCTGGTGCAGCCCATGTCCACAGCCCGGGTGCACCCCCGATTTGCAGAGGATCACTACGTAGACTCGTAAGCAGGGTTACATTTGGAGCGAGAAGTGCCCTAAGTCGGGTTATCCGAATTATGACCTTACCTATAAACCTTGCTTACTCAGTGGACTCATACGACTCCTTCTTCCTTTGAGACCCTTACAGGAGTTCTTAAAGGGCTCCGATAAAACGGTTTGTAGTGGGTTTAAGGTAGATAGGGTGGGGTACATCATACAGTACATAAGGGGGCCTCAGGAATAATATTGGCATTTCTTCCGGCCCTTGTATCATGATCTTCAGGTTACGATACATAAAGGGTTGCTTCGAAAGTTTCTATGCAGGTTCCAAGGTTGGCCATTTGGGGCTTGGGGAATTGGTTTTCGGTTTAGGCTTCAGGTTCAGAGGAAACCCCAAAACCCCAAAACCCTACAGTCTAGGGCCCAAAGGTCAGATTATGAGGAGCATGCGGGCTATTTGGAGCTTCAGGGCATCTGGGTTCTTCATAAGGTTTTCTACAGTCTCCTTAGGAATGGCTTTTTGGTTTTGTTCATATAAGACTCCAAGAGAATATTCAACATTAGGTTTTCTACAGTCTCCTTAGGAAGTGCTTTTTTGTAGTCTTCATATAAGACCCATAGGTTTTCTACAGCCTCCTTAGGAATTGCTTTTGTAGTTTTGTTCATATGAGACCCAAGAGAATATTCAACATTGTATTTTTGCTATGGTTCCAAGGGGCTTATAGTTTCATGATCTTGGCCACGTCGGCGATGTTGATGACACCCGTTCTGCAGCGTAACCTGCATCTCCTGCAGAATGTATGCCGAGGCCTCTAGTCGTAGTGTGCAGTGTTATGGTGCATTCCGGGAAGATAGAACAAGCTGTCACCCTAAACCTTAAACCCTAAACCCCTAAACTCGAAACAAAGGGACATCTCCTAATTTTGGGCCTGGGGTCGCGCAGGCTTTTCCATACCGGGCGTTTGCGCCCCGCTTCCCTTCACACGCCCTTCAGGGGTTTAGGGTTCAGGGTCGTCTTTACGTATATACTTAGCTCTGAATTTGCCCTCCAAACCCAGTAAGACGACATGAGGATGATCTCCTCTAAACCCTAAGCCCCCCAGACCCCTAAACCCTAAGTCCCTAAACCGAAACCCCTTAACCCTTAAGCCCTTAAGCCTCTAAATCCTTAAAACCCCTACACCCCCCAAAAAATACTCCAATATCCCGTAATTAAGGAATATGCCTTAAATTATAGTAGGATCCCTCTTAATTATGATTTCAGGTATACCTATAGTCTCCTTTGTAGTTCCTTTTTTTGGTTAACCAAAATCTCGATTATAGGATCCTAACCATAAAACTGGTCAACCAAAAAATGGAACTACAATGGAGACTATAGACCTTAAATCATAATTAAGAGGGATCCTACTATAATTTAAGGCATATTCCTTAATTAAGGGATATTGGAGTCTCCGGAGCCCTCGCAAACTCCCCTCAAGGAAGTGGTGTTTTTTTTTTTGTTGTGGCCCCGCCGGGTCTTTTTAGACCCGATGTAGTACACCAGACATTTTTTGCTATTGCCTAAAAAGACCCTGCGGGCCACAGCAAAAAAAAAAAACACCATCCGGCCTTGCCGAAATCGCCCCAGCCCACAGTGAGTGAGTGAGCGTCTGGGCGAGGCCACAGCAAAAAAAAAAACACCACCCCGTCCGG